>JADBJO010031294.1:12500-16921 GCA_016801955.1 Conus betulinus | reverse complement strand
TGACGAAGAGAGAGAAGTCTGACCAGTTCATCTGCAATACGCTGGGGACGAGACAAAAACCATTGCACCGTCCTCCAATCTCAACATTACTGATGCAGATATCTAGTGTAGTTTTACACGCACCCAGGTAAGCACCCTCTATCTCTCCTCTCTCTCCTCTCTCCTCTCTCTCTGTCGCCGCTCTCGACAGATTAGTGAGTGGACAGGGATGAATAGATGAAGAGAGGGTATGTGGGAGGAGGGAGAGGGATGGGGGATAGGGAGAGACTTGTTCACGTTGAGCTGGTTTCAGGGGGGGGGGGGGGGTTACTTTCGGTGGGCTAGCTTCTCAATCCTCCGTTTTCCTGACTGATAGCTCGGGTCTAGGCTTGGAGCGTCCAATCGGAGCAACATAAAAATGTGACAGGCAATTCATTTATCTTATCATTATTTGGAATACTAATATAACGCCTCTCCTCCTCCTCGGCTAGAAACCAAGCTCTAAGCGCTTTACAATCCCCCTCGTTTACCACAAACGAGCGGCCGATAGCTGGGTAGTGCCGAACATGAAGAGCTGCCAGCTGGCGCTTCATTTCAGTCGTTTCCCCTCCCGTGTCACCCTGTAGTTATTGTTCATTCGTTTTCCTTACTACACTTTCCTTTATTCTTTCCATTTCTCAATTCAGGGTGCATGTTATGCTGTGCTAAACTTTTAATCCATACCAGCAGCCAAACTGGCCTCTCTTCCGAAAGCTGGTGGGATGGGATTTTACGTGGTGTGCAAGATGTTTGTGCATGCGTTCACACACGGAACCTCGGTTTATAGTCTCATTCGGACTGTATAGGGAATGGAGCCAGAAAACCAATGTTAACTCCAAGGGGGGGAAAATCCCCCTGTAACCGAAACGGCCCGGGCGTTTGTTTGTTTTTTTTCGAAACTACATACTTCCCGTCTTACTTTATTTCATTCACCCATGTCGGATTTTACCTTGAACCGCACTCAAATCACTGTCTATCATTTTTGGCCGCGTCCATGTCAGATTTCACGATGCATTGCCCAGTGTTTGGAAAGATTTCTTTCCGCTTTGATACCTGACGTCTATTTCATATCACGCACCGATCATGTCGGGATTTTCCATAAATAGCACTCGACTGCTGTGACTCACATTATTTGTTTTTCTCCAAACATACATAACGTATTATTTCATTTTATTCACCCATGTCAGATTTCTTCATAATCAGCACACTCAGTGTCTGTCATTTTGGCCAATATGTCCGATTTAGAAGGCATTGTCACAGTATTTGGACAGACTTCTTTCTCTTTTAATACAGTTTCACCTGCTTGTGCAACCAAGGGGACAAAACTAAGTTCGAATACAATTATGTACTTATGTTAGTGAGATATACCAATATGTGCTTTGTGTGAATTTCATACAGAAATAAAATGTTTAAACTTATATCTGCTTTTTCCCTCAGTGCAAATCATATCAAAAGCTTGATTCTGATTGAGTTGTTACTTACTCTTTGCTAACAATATCATGTGATATGTCTTTCATTGTGTATGAAGGATGAATCGTGAGGCGATCAGACTTTGAAAAACAACGTAAAGTTTGAATATATGGAAATATTGGTGAAAATGTTAATCACAGACTTACGGCTGTTACAGTCATTAAGATCTTTATGTAGCGGATGGCGTGTTACTAAGAATTATTCTGCAAAACTGTGGTATTGTTAGCGCTTGTAATTGTTGAGAAAGGGCCATTGATAAGTTTATATGCGTGCGCGCGCGCAACACACGCACAGACACCACAGACACACACACAGACACAACAGACGGACAGACCAGACAGACACACCACACACACACAACACACACACACACACAACAACACACACACACACACACACACACACACCAAACACCACAACAATATGATTACGTAGACTAACTCACTTACATATCACAGCAAAAAAAAAAAAAAAAAAAAGGAAAAGGAAAAACAAACGGAAACGGGAAACAAGAACAAACAGAAAATGGTTGAATAAACTGCCAGAGTATGGTTACCAACTCTACCAAAATGGCTCCTTATACACGTTCAAAAAATGAAATCGATGATGCTATTCGAGCTGTTTACTCTACAGAAGTGTAAGATAGTTCGTTCTCTGTGACCAACTTGCCCCAGCGTTCTTTACTCCACGCCGTAACTTTTTGTTTCATAGTAAATTATGTCTCAAACGTGCTGCAGAAATGTGAGTCTGTCACTGATCCTATGATGTCCAGTCTCTCGTCGAAGAAGCAAAAGACGTTTTTATAACTTTAGAGAGACAGAGAGAGAGAGGAGGAGAGAGAGAGGGAGAGATGAGAGAGAGAGAGAGAGAGAGGAGAGAGAAGGGATAGCATGGGATGCAAGGGGGAGGGGGGGGGGAAGTGGGTGGGGATGTGACCACTGTCCTGTATGGGACAGTGTATTCAGAGAGTGCATTTAGAGGCGATGAATCCACATAGGAGAGAGAGAGAGCAAGAGGAGAGAGAGAGAGAGAGAGAGGGGGGGGGGGGCACGCGTGTGTATTTCTTCTACACGTAAAAAAAAAAAACTTGATTAAATCAAGTTCTGTTTCACGACATGCCTAAAGATATCATGTTCCTTAGCAAAGAACAGCAATGTGAAAAACAAACTCTCTCTCTCTCTCTCTCTCTCTCCTCTGTCTCTCTCTGTCTCTCTGTCTCTCTGTCTGTCTGTCTCTCTCTCTCCTCTCTCTCTCTCTCTCGCTCCTCTCTCTCCTCTCTCTCTCTCTCCCTCCCCTCTCTTTTCTATCTCTTCCCAGCCCCCCACCCCGTCTCTCTCTCTCTCTCATATCACAGGACTACGAGTGGAACTCCTGTAACATAGTTAATGGTTTTGCTCTTGACCTCTCTCTGGTAATGCCTTCTCGTTCTCATTTCTAGGATACATTAGAATATTATAGCACGCCTCTGCTCCAACGTAAACAGAGGAGTACAATTTATCTGCTGTTTGAACTGGACGTCACTGGACTGGGAAACAATTCTGGTAATGCAAGGGAAGGAGGATTAAATAATGTTGTTGTTGACAGGTAACAAGTCACACACACACACACACACACACACACACACCACAACACCACACACACACACACTCACTTCACTACATACCATACACACACGCTCACACAGACGCACACACATCTCTCTCGCTCACACCACACACACACACACACACACACCACACACCACACACACACACACACACACACACACGTACAGAGACACACACACACGCATGCGCACACATACGCACGCATGCACGCCACACGCACACACACACACGTAAACACACACACCACACACACACACACACACACACAACGCACGCACACGGAAGCACAGACATACACACACACACCCGTGTAGAGAGAGAGAGAGCGAGAGAGAGAGAGAGGGAGAGAGGAGAGGAGAGAGAGAGAGGAGAGAGAGGAATTGTTAGGAACTTCGACGTCATGACTGGCGGGAGACAATTCTCAAACAGAGGAAGGGCATCCACACACACACACACACACACACACACACACACACACACACACACACACACACATCACACACACACACACCACACACACACACACACACACTCACTCACTCACACACACACACACACACCACACACACACACACACACGGATGCACAGACACGCACAGACACAGACACACAGACACACGCAGACACACACACACACCACACACACACACACACACAGAGAGAGAGAGAGAGAGAGAGGAAGAGAGAGAGGAGGAGAGAGAGAGAGAGAGAGAGAGAGAGAGAGAGAGAGAGAATTGTTAGGAACTTCGACGTCATGATTGGCGTAGACTATTCTCAAAGAGAAGGAACGGCAATCCTTGAGTCTGCACTTTTAGTTGATGGGGAACAGGAATGAGAAAGAGAGGGGGAAAGGGGAGGGCGTTCTGTCAGAGTGATGTCCCGTGAGAGTGGCTGACAATCTACCAGTTAAGGAGAGGGGGACGGGAAGAAAACTGCAAGGGAAGCAACTCTGTACCCTTCCCTCATGCCACGATCGGCAGGTCCGAGACCACTGTTAATTTTAGGCCCCAAATCACTATATATGCTCTCTTCCGCTCAAAAGATGCACCTGACTTTTCTCAGAAGATCAGCCAGTACCTAAAACATATTCATCGCACAGTCCGGCCCTTGCTCCATACCATACCTGACCCTGAGGAAGTTTTCATGTCCTGTTTCTTTTTTCTACGCGAGCATGATCCACGCGAGCCTTCATTTTCCGGTTGTCTGCTGGACTTTTCACTCCCAAACCCCAGTGCCTTACCAATGGCGTAGAAACACGCGGAGTCCACAATTCATGCATCAGTTTGCTAGTTTTGCTTGCATATGGCACTGAACTAATTTACAGAC
>JADBJO010031294.1:0-2500 GCA_016801955.1 Conus betulinus | reverse complement strand
CACACACTCCGCCCAGGCCTGCGTAAGCTCGGGCACTACGGGCTGTTTCCGACAGTGGGAGGGGGGCCGTTCGCGTTCCACTGGTCAGCTACCGCCCGCCTGAAGCTGGGCAGCCCCTAGACAATAAGGTGCCGACCCGCCACAGTCTGCCTGCTTCAAGGGGTTGCTTGGGAGCTCAGGGAAAGACTAAAGAGCAGACTGTAAATCCTGCACAGGCAATAAAAGAAAAAAGAAATTCAAAACTACCAGCCTTGCGGCTGACAACCTGGAACGTTCGTCAGAATGATGTGCCCCGGTCTTTTCTGACGACCTCCAGCAAGCTGATGACGCCAGGAAAAAAGCCCGTCATCGACCGCGAGTTGAAGAGGTTCGAAATCTACGTTGCCACGCTGCAAGAGACAAGACTCCCCCACCCACTTCCCCCAAGCGGCAGCCTCAGAGAGGACTACGCGTTCTGTTGGCAAGGACAGGAGCCAGAGGAGCGCTGGGTTCGCAGATTGTCGAACTCTCTCCTATCCTCAGTTGAACTACCTTCCAAAAAGACAGCGCGAAATCCTCTCTCTCCGCTCACGACCTCTTCGGGACCAAACAAACGTCCTTAGCGTCTACGCCCCCCCACACTCTGTACAGCCGAAGGCTAAGGATAAGTTCTTGAGAAAAGATGGAAGCTAAGATTACAGAGGTACCTGCAAAGGAACCATCTGTTTAGCTCGGACTTCAACACCAGGATTGGTGCAGACCACAGATTCTGGCCCCGCTGCATCGGCCCGCTTCGGTATGGCAAGCTCAAGGAGAATGGACAACGGTTACTGAGCTTTGCTTCTTCCACGTCTCCTGCGTCACGAAAACCTTCTTCCACACCAAGCCAACAGCACAGAGTATCTTGGAGGCACCCAAGATCCCGTCATTGGCATCAGCTGGACTTCGTGATTACCCGAAGTCCCCCCTTGCTCAAGCACGATGCTCGTCACCCGCAGCTACCACAGTGCTGGCTGCGACACTGACCCACTCTTGGACGGCAGCAAGTATGCGTGTTCAGCCCCGAGCGAATTCACCACTCCAAGCAGAAAGGACGTCCTCAAATCAACACAGCCGTGACGTCAGTGACCGAACTGCGCGAACGCTTCACAAGAAGCATTGACAAGGCTCTAGAGGACTGCCAACAGCCAGCGCTTCATTACGGTGGGAACCACATCCGCAATGCCATCTACCAGTCCGCTTCAGACACCTATGGGAAGAGAGTCAGAAAGAATTAAAGCTGGTTTGAAACAGGAGTTTGAGGAAACAAGCCGCACTCCTCAGTCACAAGATAGAGAGCCCTCAAAGAAGACAGTAGCGGCGCTTCGTAAAGCTCGCAAACAACCACCAAGTGGATCGCCCGTAAATGCGCCAGCGAGGACTGGCTGAACCTGCGCCAGGGCATCCAGACTGTGGCAACATCCGCGCCATGCACGAAGGCATGAAGAAAGCGTTCGGCCCTAGCGCCATCAAGATCGCTCTCTGAAATCTTCATCAGGGAGGTCATCACCGACCGCAGAAAAACAGGGATAGAGAGGATGGGCGGAGCACTACCAGGAGCTGTACTCCAGGGGAGAACTTAGTCACCCCACACAGCCATTTAGAACACCACCTCCCCGCCTACTATGGAGGAGCTTGATGCTCCACCCGCCACTGAGGAACTCGGCAAGGCCATCGACTCGCTAGCCTGTGGTAAAGCTCCGGGTAGCGACGGCATTTCGGCTGAAGTCATCAAAAGTCGTCAACAAGAGTTCTCCCCTCAGCCACCTCCATGAGCGCCTGCTGCAATGTTGGGAGGAAGGGACCATACCCAGAACATGCGCGATGCAAACTCATCACGCTATACAAGTACAAAGGAGACGCAGCGGGGACGTAATAACTATCGCGGAGTATCCCTCCTCAGGCCATGTTGGCAAATTTTTGAATTTTTGAATTTTTAGGCATGACTGGTACGCATTAATCTTATACTATTTTTCGTGTTTGGGCATTCATTAAATTCTTCAGGGGTCTTCGGTAGGGGAGGGGGGGGGGGGGAGGGAGGAGGGAACACGCCATTTAAAAGCATGCACCTAACGAACAGAAAGTGACACATGCCATCACACACGGACCACAGGACACACACACACGCATTGCACGTGAAAACACGCAAGCAAGCATAGTCTTAGTGCACACACATGTACACAGACGTCATTCCCAAAATTATCTCAATCCTCATAACAAAGCCACAATAACCAAAGGGGCATAAATAACACCACGCTCTCCAAAAAATCGCATAATACAAACGTTTAGTGGAAGGCGATGACTTTGAAGAGGAAAAGAAGAAGAAGAAGAAGAAAGAAGAAGAAGAAGAAGAAGAAGAAGACGAAGAGAGAAGAAGAGAAGACAGAAGAAGAAGAAAGAAATACGAAGAAGAAAACACACACACACACACACACACACAAACACCAACACACACACACCACGAACGGGTACGTGCGCGCGT
>JADBJO010031293.1:10000-12500 GCA_016801955.1 Conus betulinus | reverse complement strand
GGTTGTATGGTTGTCACACACTGTTTGTCATAACGTCTCATGTTGATTTCCTGTTGGATGTCACTGCGCCGTGTATCTCGCGAAGGCCGGGACACGTAGAGGGGAGGGGGGTGGGGGTGGGGGGGGGAGCGGTTATCAAACAGAAAAAATGTCACCACTGGCAAGTTTGGCTGATGTCAGTTGTGTCAACATAAAACCGGCTCGGTGACGTCGGCAAAAAAAGAAAATCCGACGGAGAAGTTGAATGTTCACTTATCTTTTTCTGCAGTCTTGCTCAGTGGGCCTCAGCTCTGAATCTGTCCCTGTTTGCCTGTGACGGGTATTTCCGTTGATACACCGCACTGTGGTTGTCCGTTCGAGTCGCAGGGGGCTGGTCGGTAATCGCTGTTAACCGGAGAATGACGACTACTTGTTTACCATGGCCCTCAATTCTGAAGGAAGACAGAGTCATCTCCTGTAGCACAGCACTGAGTGTGGCTTTCAAAGTGCATGGGAGACCTTTAACAGGCATGTTGAACGATTTACAGGTGATCTGGGCAGAAATTTACCGGAACAACTTGATACACGTCTTGCTTGGAGGCTGAGAAGGGAAGCCACTTAGACAGAGAGAGAGAGAGAGAGAGAGAGAGAGAGAGAGAGAGAGAGAGAGAGAGAGAGAGAGATTACGCGTTCTCTTTGCTGGTCTACTCACAAGGCAATAGCAAAAACATGATCTTGTACAGAACTTCACTTATTCCATCCGCAGACCGCATGAGGTAAAGGTTTTCCTGCAAGGGTTGGCTGACCATCTGACGGAATTCAGGTGCGTCCTTATTCCACATAGCAGCAACAATGATGTGAATGCCTGTAACATCAGAGAATGAATGATGTCAATTTCTGCATTCACTTAACCTGAATCATGTGAATGCCTCTAACATCAGAGAATAAATGATGTCAATTTCTGCATTCACTTAACCTGAATGATGTGAATGCCTCTAACATCAGAGAATAAATTGTGTGTATTCCTGCATTCACTAAACCTGGGCATCCGACATTCTCAGGAAAGCTAGACTGCTCATTTTTGGCCTCCTGGTGTTTCAGCACAATGTCTGTTTCATTGCAATAAAGTCCAGTACGATTAAAATAGTACTTGATGTAGGTGGTGAACAAAGTCTTAAAGGTGGTGAATAAGTAAAACAACAAACAAACAGTGTAAAACAAAAAACAAACAAAGAAACACACAAGCTCTTTTACGTCATTAAGACTGATTTAACCATGCAATGTCAAACACATCGTTGAAACAAGCAAATGCATAGCATTTGACACAAGTTCTTCAATACCCTAATGTCTTATTCATACAAAATTTCCCGAGCTTTACTCTCTACTTTGTGGTCTTCTGATTCAGCAGTATAAACCAGCATCTTATGAACTGGACAGCAGAATTAACATGTATCGGATTTCTGTTTGTTTCGCTATCGACCAAATCAAAGCGAACAGATGCAGACAATCATGATAATCCGCTGTCTGGCTTTATCCCTGCTGGTTCAGGACATTGTCGCACAACATGTTATATTTTGAATCAGATGGTTTCAAAACGTTTCAGTGAATATTGTTTGACGATGATTACCTGCTGTTTAGTTAATGGTTTTCTTTTGTGGTTGTTTTTGTTTTTCCTCTGTTCGACAGACATTTATAGATGAAAGTCAAACATGTTGTAACAAATATAGCCAAACAGCCATGTAACTGTATTGTACATGCATTTTTTCTTTGGCGGCCAAGCGCTCACTTTTTGCGAAAGACAGAAAAAAATCTCTGTATTCGTCTCAGATTTCAACCGCAATGATGTAGCCGCCGCTCGGAAATTTACTGAACAGGTATTATGTTCCAAAGACAGTTGCTAATTACAAGATAACATCTTCTGCCAACGATAGAATCAACACTTCAAACGCACCGTGGGAGGAAGGAGAACCGTATCCTCGATTGTTAAAGCCAATAAATAACGAAAAAAGCAAAGAGTACAGATGTACATAAAGACTTCAAGTTTGACACCGTATCCAACCCTCCTTTTCATGTCATATAACATAATTCTGATAGAGTTACATAGTCCACCTGTTACACCATTCTTTCCTGGTATACACAAAGTATCGAACGCATTTTAAAGCCCTATAGAGGCTGCATATAATGTGTACTGTTACATGCACACTGTTTCAATGTGAAGACCTTTTGAGTGAACATAATTACGAGCAAATGTCTGAAAAACTTCTTAAGCTAGCTTGATGCTTTCTAGTGATGTGTATTTTTCCACTAATGTAGTAGAATGTTACTAACCGTATCGTATATATATAATGCTGAACAATTAAGTAGTGGGGGAAAACAAGTGCAGGCTAACAATTCACACACACACACACACACACACACACACACACACACACACACACACACACACACACACACACACACACACACACACACACACACACACACACACACACACACACTCACACACACACACACATATATA
>JADBJO010031292.1:0-12500 GCA_016801955.1 Conus betulinus | reverse complement strand
CTCTCCCAACAGTAAAGTTGCTTTTTGCCGATGGATATGAATTCTTTCGCCTCTTGTGTTACATAATCGTCCAACGTTTTAACAGTTGTGTTCATTCGTCTAGGTGTCCCTTGATTCGACGTCCATGAACGAAAGGAAACCTCACAGAAAAAGCGCAGTGTGTGATCAGATCTGAATGGCACACGTTGCCTAGGTTTAGAGCACTCTGTTTATGCTAAGCGGATCTACACTTCATTGCCCACCCTCTTCTCTTCCCGACCCATAACATACACTCAGACACTCAACCCTACCCTCATCCACACTCCCCATCTCACCCCCCACCCCTCCATCTCCCGCTAACGCGTGCGTTTCCAATTACTACAAAAAGTTTATTTATTTATGAAAGGAAATCTTCGATGAGGTTGGCAGGCACACAAACGGCAATCAACTAGAATACCACTGGGGAGAACGCAGACCGCTGCCGTGGTCGAACGGGTCCTGGATCCGTCGGTTGCTCTGAAATGTAATACGTTTATCGTTGGTCCCTATGTTTTTTTTTTCTTCAATCTGTTTGAGAAATCTAGCATCATCTTGCTGAACGATCCTGGACCTTTCAGTTGATCGGCATCCGTACATGGATCCGTAGACAGATATACTGGATCCGTCCTTGGTCCACATTATATCTCTCCACTGTTTTCATTCAGATTTGGAAAAATGTTTGATTTTTTAAGCATCATTGTGTTGACAGACAGGCATAATTATCAAATAAATCTATACGTGCGGGTGAAAATGTGTTTTCTTGTGGAGGTAATAAACATGGGGGTCACTTGGCTTCCATAGTGAAACAGTAACATGCGCTTGACTCCAGACTTGTGCTACTTGCGGTACTCTCTCAATTTGCACACAGTGATATACTAGGCATGCAGAACAAACATGGAAAAATCTCCCAAAGAAAACAAACAAACAAACAAAAAAAAAAGATAAAGGTGGCGAGCATGTTCCTGTCGTCACACTGACACATGCACGCAGCAAGAAGAAGAAGAAGAAGAAGAAGAAGAAGAAGAAGAAGAAGAAGAAACTGAAAGAAAAGAAGAAGAGGCGGGGGGGGGGGGGGGTCGGAAGCGGAAGAAATCAAACACAAATCGAGCGGTTTCTCGGTCTTTTACAGCTTTTTGTTCTTTAGCAATCTATATTGGAACCCTGTCGGCAGCAGAAGTGGATGTCTCAGAATGATTTGCACGAAAGACAATCTCTAGCGCTGATGCTATATGGTGGTTGAGTTGAAGTTCCTTTTGGGGGAAAGGGAGGGAGGTCTGATGTGCGTTTCGAATGCTGCATGGCTGCATGTGTGTATGATGAATGGGCACACATGCCGCATTAGTTTGGAGTTACGTTCATGCAGCTGGTTTACCACCGGGTGGAGCAAATATTAGCGTCACTGTTTACCACTTCTTCCTTCCTTTCTGTCTTTCGTTCGTTCTTTCTTTTTTTTCTTTCTTTCACTCTTTCCATTTTTTCTTTCTTTCATCTTTCTTTCTTTCTTTCTTTCTTTCTTTTCCTTCCTTCCTTTCCTTCTTTCTTCCTTCCTTCTTTCTTTCTTTTCTTTTGTTCTTTCTTTCTTTCTTTCCTTTGTTTTTGATTTCTTTCTTTTTTTTACCTACCTTTCTTTCTTTTCTTTCTTTCTTTCGTTCGTTCGTTCGTTCTTTTTTTTTTCTTCACTTTTCCCATCTTTCTTCTTTCTTTCTTTTCTTTTTCTTTCTTTCTTTCGCTCGTTCTTTTTTCTTTATTTCACTCTTTCCATCTTTCTTTCTTTTGTTCTTTCTTTCTTTTGTTTTTGCTTTCTTCTTTCTGTCTTTCTTCTTTCTGTCTTTTCTTTCTCGTTCTTTCTCTCTTCCTCTCTGTACCATTTTCCCACTGTCCCCGTTATTCTAGACACTAAGGGTCACCTACCACCTCACCGTCCTCACGTTCAAGGTGAATTATACCAAAGTCTTGGTGTCAACGTCCCCATCACTAGAACATGAGCTTAATCTAATTACGTATGCCCAGCACCAGCGCCGTATGATTATTTGGCGTCATCTTTTGCCGCACGTCAGTAGTACCGTGAGCCACAAACATTAAAACAAGAGAAAGCAATTCTCGTCCTCCTAAATCTCCTTGAATCCATTCTCCTCGTTGTAAAACAACTCCAGTCACTTAGTATTTGGTTTCCACGATCACTCAGCCTCTAAATCGCCGCGAGATTCAATTCCCAGACCCTCTGGAGAGAGCTGTCATCCATCTCTGGTAATTCAGAGAACTTAGGCTTGAAACTGGACGTTGACGTTCTGAAACGGAGATGGAGAGGCAGGAGAGAGAGAGAGAGAGAGAGAGAGAGAGAGAGAGAGAGAGAGAGGAGAGAGAGAGAGAGAGAGAGAGAGAGGTGGATGGCAGCGGTTTGGGGAGGGGGGGGGGGGGGGGGGGGGGGGGGGGGGAGGGAGAGGGCAGAAAAAGGACGCAGATGGCGGTGAATAAAAAAGAGAATAGCTGGGGACTCGTTTAACATGATAACAGCTCTGTCGCCAAATCACCATGTCGGCTGACAATGGCAACGCCTGGCCGTTTCGTTTGAAGAGGGCATAAAAAAAAACGTGATCAAGAAGAAGAAGAAGAAGAGAGGAGGAGGAGGAGGAGGAGGAGGAGGAGTTCAAGAACACGAACACGAACAGGAACAAGAGCAAAAACAAGAACACGAAGAACAACAAAAAACACGAAGAACAACAAGCACTGAAGAATAACAAGAACAAGAAAGAACACAACGAGGACACGAAAAAGAAGAACAAGAACAAGAAAGAAATAAAGGAACCAACAGAGAGCCCTGTCAGATGAAGGAATCAACAGAGAGCCCTGTCACATGAAGGAATCAACAGAGAGCCCTGTCACATGAAGGAATCAACAGAGAGCCCTGACACATGAAGGAACCAACAGAGAGCCCTGTCACATGAAGGAATCAACAGAGAGCCCTGTCACATGAAGGAACCAACAGAGAGCCCTGTCACATGAAGGAACCAACAGAGAGCCCTGTCACATGGAGGAATCAGGAAAGTGCCCCATCACCTTAACGCGCGCGCGCGCGCGCGCGCGCGCGTGTGTGTGTGTGTGTGTGTGTGTGTGTGTGTGTGTGTGGTGTGCGCGCGCGCGCGCGCGCGTGTGTGTGTGTGTGTGTGTGTGTGTGTGTGTGTTCATGAAGAAAGATATGTGTGTCTGAGTATGTGTTTGTTTGAATAGATAGATAGATAGATAGATAGATAGATAGATAGATAGATATACATATAGACAATGTGTGTGTGCGTGTGTGTGTGTGTGTGTGTGTGTGGTGTGTGTGTGTGTGTGTGTGTGTGCGTGCGTGCGTGCGTGCGTGTGTGTGTGTGTGTGTGTGTGTGTGTGTGTGTGTGTGTGTGTGTGTGTGTGTTTTGCAAACTCGCACACTCTTTTCTTTAAAAAAAAAAAAAGGTGTGTGGGGAAAAAACAAGCATAGACAAACGATTTCTCCTCCATAACGTGAGGACAATAGCCTGGCAATTCTAAGAAGAAAAAAGTGAAAGGGGAGAATGAAAAAAAAAGTGGCGACGAATAAGAGGGTGTTCAAGAGTAACTATTAATCCCTTCACCAGCAACATGGGGCGGGTGGGGGGGAAAGGGGGGGGGGGGGGGGGGCATCAACCATTGTGTTAAAACAGAGCCATTCTTATTGCCTGGCCGGAGTGAAACGACCGTTTGTATTGCCTGTCCAGGGTCTGCTTATCTCCTGGATTGGACTCGGCCAAGAAAATCGGCTGCTTGCGTTGGTCTATTCCTGGTGCAAACTGGACATGCATTACCTATGAGCCCGCCTTATTGTCATCACTAAGAGGACGCATATAGAATTGAACGGCCTCACACAGTAAACAGAGAATGGCAGGAAATGAAAACAAAGCTATAAACTGCACACAAAAATGAAAGAAACTGGTGAAAAGAAGTCAATATGACAGGCAATCTTTGTTGACCTTGTGCTTGAGGATCAAAAAGAAGTCAATATGAGAGGCAATCTTTGTTGACCTTGTGCTTGAGGATCCAAAAGAAGAGTGCGATGGAAGTCCAAATTTGCAAACCGTCTGCTTGATCACTTCCACTGGTTGGTGAACACCAGCCTTGCCAGTGACATCGTATTCATACTAGCTAACAAGTGCGCCTAATACGTTTTTAATGTGTCTGCTATATGATATGCAACGACTTTCCACTGAACGGCCGAAAAATATGGCACGTTTTAACCAATGAACCATGGTGCCATAGAAATGCAGGCAAAAAAAAATATCCAGGTATTAAGACGAGGATTTGACCAAATTTGTAGGGGAGAAAAACACTGGCAGAGAGAGGAAAACGGGGATGAAAACGAGAGCAATGCAGTGTCACTGTCAAACCCCACACCAGCAGCATACGTGGACGGACCATCGACACCCGTCTTGGAAACAGAACCCCTTTGTACCGCCTGTCCACAGACGACTTTTCGTCCCACAGCTGAAACTCATCAGTGACAGTCGGGTGTTCTTGACAGTCAGTCCTCGGTATCAAACGGAAAAAATGACCAGCTAAGAAGCGAAAGGAAAAACTGAAAATGATCGGTAAGTAAATTTTTGTTTGGTCAGTCAGTGGAAGATTGCATCTCTTTAGGGATCCAAGGAAGGTGAGTATATTTTTGTTTGGTCTATCAGTGGAAGACTGCATCTCTTTAGGGATCCAAGGAAGGTAAGTATATTTTTGTTTGGCCCATCGTCTCTTTAGAGATCCAGGTAACAGCTGCTCTGCGTAATTCTTAGCTGCTGTCAGCACTATGGTGACTGACGATGCTTTGGTTATGAAACAGCCTTTTCACTTCCCTTGTATCCTTAAATAGATTCTCAAGCAGGGTTCAAAGATGCCCCACCCCCATCCCCTAAATTTATTACTCTTATGGATTTTGTTTCAATGGAAACGTATTTCCTTATAGTACTTTCGTCTTGTTTTGACTTTCTATACTTCGCTGGCTCCCTTGAGCTGCCAATGGATTTTGTTTTTACACCCTTGGTGATGAGAACACTGCACAGCCTTATAACCCCGTCTTATGGCAATGGTGGACCGATATAACAAGCCAGGTTTATATATATATATATATATATATATATATATATATATATATATGTGTGTGTGTGTGTGTGTGTGTGTGTGTGTGTGTGTGTGTGTGTGTGTGTGTGTAATGAATATTGCTAAAAAGCCTAATATGATTTTAAAAGTGCTCGACCCCTTGGGAAGTAACGTCTGTTAAAATCAAGTATTAAATGGAGTACTAAAAATCATCTACAATATTGTTTCGAGCCTGGCACTTTTCAGGATGATGTTTGGATCGCCTACAACAACAACCTGAAACCCCCCAAAAAAACACGTGAAACCAACTTGCACGTGAAAACAGTGACAACTGGGCCCTACACGCTATACAACATCGGCGGTAGGCGACCCAAACATCATCCTGAAGAGAGCCCACGCTCGAAACATATTGTAGATGATTTTTAGTACTCCTTTTAATACCTGATTTTAACACACACACACAAATATAATACAATATAATATAATATAATATAATATAAATATATATAATATAATATAAATATAATATAATAAAATATAATATAATATACGCTAATTTATAATTATTATCACATTCCCATTGTCTCTTCTACCCCCTCACACACACACACACACACACACACACACACACACACACACACACACACACACACACAGAGAGAGAGAGAGAGAGAGAGGAGAGAGAGAGAGAGAGAGAGAGAGACTTACACCATTTCCCCCTTATTCATAAATCTTTGTAAAATCCATTGTTTTCATGGGAAAAAAAATGAACTGCCTGCACTTGTTTTCCCCCGTTGCTTATGTTTTCAGCGCGTGAGCTCACACACACACACACACACACACACACACACACACACACACACACACACATACACACACACGCGCGCGCGCGCACATACGCTCACGCACACGTGTGCGCGCGCGCGCGTGCGCGCGCGCGCGCGTGTGTGTGTGTGTGTGTGTGTGTGTGTGTGTGTGTGTGTGTGTGTGCGTGTGTGTGTGAGAGAGAGAGAGAGAGAGAGAGAGATGATGATGATGATGATGATGATGATGATGATGATGGTGGTGGTGGTGAGCTTAAACTATCGTAAACTGAGATCAACTGATTTAGGGATGTTTAATTTGTTTCATTTCTATTTGTGTGATTTGTTTCAAGTCCTCCATGCCCCAAAAGGGGTAACAGGATTAAAATCTTTGAATCTGTGTGTGTGTGTGTGTGTGTGTGTGTGTGTGTGTGTGTGTGTGTGTGTGTGTGTGTGTGTGTGTGTGTGTGTGTGTGTGTGTGTGCAGTTCTTCTCTACAGGCGTGTGTATTTGTTTTTCATTCCCCTTCCCTCCCTCTGAATTTGTGTATTCATTTATTTGCCTTTATGTTCATACTACTCTCAGTGTTGGAAAAATTATCAATTCAATCAAAGAAAAAAAATCAATGTAAATACTGTTGTCATTTGATTTGTGAAACAGGACTCCTTTCAACATCTGAGTTGGAAGAATCCCTGAAAAAGGCCATCCCGAATGGTCAGTATGCTCTGGTAATGAAAATGACAAATGAATCAATGTACTCAGCGAAACGCCACCAACAGACGCTAAGCAGGCACGTCACCACGAAAATTCTGTTGTCTAACCGTGTGATTATTGTCGTAGCCCCGTCGGCCATTTTTTTTTTTTTTTTTTTGTACCGTGCAAGCTAAAGAACTCGAAAGTACATGATGTAGAACCAGTGAGATAGAAGTAAACAAATTAACGACCGAAGCTGTTGATTCTCATTGCCGGTTACAATGACCATCATCTGTAATTTGGGGAACTTGGGGAAAATGGAAGTATTTCCTACTGGTATATAGTAGTTCCGTTGTGTTGTGTTGTGTCGTGTCGTGTCGTGTCGTGTCGTGTCGAGTCATGTCGTGTCGTGTCGTGTCGTGTCGTGTCGTGTCGTGTTGTGTTGCGTCCCCTTCTCTAGCCTCCTGCGTCCCGTCTTAATACCCCCAAACCCACGTCTGTGTAATGTTGTTGCGCTCATGGCTAATCCAAAGGCAATAATATTGAGGAATATTTGTAAATACTTGAAAAAAAAAGCATTTGAAATGCGCTGTATATCTGAAATATGCAATGAAGACAAATTAACACTGAACTGTCAAGCTGTGGGATACTATCGTCTAACTGTTCACTGTTCATTCCAAAGGGTTTTGTCATGGTATCCCTCTCTAAACAAACCATGGCCTGCACTGTATAAACGTCCGCGTCTCTGTCAAATATTTAGACAAACAGAGAGCAGAATTTGAAAAAATCACTGCATAAAATACTGGATGATCGACTTGGTGCGGTGACTCAGCAAGTTGCGCAAAATTTAAACCGGATTGCAAGTGAGTTTAAGAACGAGATTCAAGAGCTTCGAAGTAGAACGTACACACTCGAACAAACCGTGGTCACAGCAGCGGATGAGATTAGCAAAACCAAACGCACGGTAAACCAGCTTGAGCAGAATTTGACACGATCAACTACAATTCTAGATGAAAAGGTGGAAAAACTAGAAAGGTTCACCAGACGTGACAATTTTAAAATTCTCAAATGTGCCATTGCTCCGGAGAACGAAACGATCGAAGATTGCGTTCAGTCTGTGGTGCGTATACTGGATGGGTCAGTGTCAGGAAAATCTGGCGTTCGGATGATATTTTGCGTGCCAAACGTCTTGGACGTCACAAAGATTCTAATGGTCGCCCCCCGCCAATGATCGTAACATTTGCGCGCTGGACAGACAGGATGGCAGTGCTGAGGGAGGGCAGGACGGCCCTTCGGAAAAAAAAAAATGTGACAGTGGCTGCAGACCTTACCGACCGACAGAGGGACACAATACAGCAGTATCGACGCCGGGGCCTACATGCCTACTACCGGGAAGCAGACTGGTGGTGGAGGAGCAGAACCAGGCCGCCATTCACGGCAGCAGTGGAGACAGTCGGCAGGGAGCCAGGACACCCGCTACAATAATAGCGGCTACTACAATAGCGGCTACAACAACAACGAATACAACGACTACTACTCTTGGAAGGGTGGCTATGAAAGGCAGCCGTACTATGACGACAGCCGCCCTGATAGTCGTGTGCAGTTTGTCAGCAGAAACTGTGAGTACTCTGATGCGAGATTGTGTGGCGAAGCTGGTGCTTCGCAAAACAGGCAGCACGATTACCAATCGTACCCCTACCCTACCTCTATGTGCCACTTTCCATCCCTATCCACAACTCGTAGGCCTGATAACCTTGATCAGCGTAATCGTGATGTTTCTCACTCTGCTGATGCACGGAGTATGACAGGACACGACAAGATAGTGCACCAGGTGCATACTGGTCAGGTTGTGTACAATGCAAACACAGATACAGACATCATTGATGTGGGATTCAGTGCAACGAAAGAAAAGAATGATGACAGCATAGCTAGTGGGTTGGAGAGGGAACCATTTTGTGAGGGAAGTGTGGCACAAAGGAAAAATATAATGATATAGATAGGAACGAGGGGGTAGAGACATGGACCCAAACCTTGTAATAGGTTCTACACAGACAAGGCTCAAAAGGATAGTAGTGCAGACACTGAAACAGAGAGTGTCGCAAACCGAGTCGAAGACAGCACAGGGGAGTTACAAATATTTTGATGATGAAGAAAATGTGACAGAAGGGGGGGAAACACAGGAGATACTATAGACGACAGCACACATGATATGGATAAAGATCTTGACATTGAAGACCAGCATAATCCGGAAAATCCGGACATGGAGAAATCGATGTCACAACACAGATGGTAAATGACAACGAAACGACTGAAAAGAAAATAAGTAATGGAACCGACACTGTCATACTCACCAAATCACAAACAGGACAGACAATCACAGAGCAGAAAAATGGCAGCAAAACCACAAAAAAGGGTGACAGACGAAATTCCACGAACAAACCTGTGCATCCTTTGACTCGATCAAGAAGCTCTTCGTGCACGAACAGTTCTTCTAAACGGCAAACAACAATCCACGAAGTGGCACGTGGAAATGCAAAGCAGGATTATAAATAGGGACACGGCCGGGCTCATGTCAGGGGAAACATTAAGATTCTAACGTACAATATTGAAGGTCTCTCTCGCTTGTTCGATACCGACGTGCGATTTTATATTAATGATTTTGATTTGTGTTTGCTTGTCGAAACATTTTCTACTCAATTTCCAGATCATTTATTTCCAGATT
Source organism: Conus betulinus (assembly GCA_016801955.1). NCBI lineage: Eukaryota > Metazoa > Mollusca > Gastropoda > Neogastropoda > Conidae > Conus > Conus betulinus. Next base: position 3,164 of record JADBJO010031292.1, on the reverse strand, counting down.
ATGATTATTTTATTGTACCAGGTATTAGATTGTCTGATGGTGTCACTGCAAGATTGTCAGGAGGTTTAACACTTCTTGTCAAGAAAGATTTATCACAGTACGTTGAACAGATAAAGACAGAACATGACAACATAATCGTATTAAAACTGTCTAAAGATCTTCTTGGTACAGATTCACCAGTTATCTTGCTTGGTGTATATGTACCCCCAAGCTCCTCTGATTATTATCGATATGCCGATTTATCCAATGGTATACTTATTGTTGAACAGTGCATATTGGATCTCGTTGAGACTGTTGGAAATGTACCTCTTTTTACTGCTTGGAGATTTCAATGCACGTACAGGGGGTTTAAATGGAAAGGAAGAAGATGCAGATGTGGATGAGGGTGTAACATGGAAAGACGACAAGGAGCAGGAAGTCTATCGTACTTCAAAAGATCATGTTTTGAAATGACTTTGGTAATTGTTTACTAAATGTTTGCACTGTTTTTGATCTTTGTATATTGAATGGTACTATCCAAAATGACAAGGACTGGAAAAATTTCACTTATGTTTCATCAACCGGATGTAGCATTATCGACTATGTTATCGTATCTCGTTGTTTACTAAAGTTCTGTGTCTCGCTGAAGGTCACCCCCGAAAATAGAATCTAAACATATGCCAGTTGAAGTCATGCTTAATTCTATTGTAAATGACGGAAAACATGTAAAGGCAAACGAGGGTAGCTTTAAGATGGGAAAAAATGATATGGGACCAAGGTAAATTGGATGAATTCAAACAGAACACTACATCTGATGAGTTTAAAAGCAACTTAGAAAAAGCATCTTCTCTGATCGGTGATGACATCAACGAGGCTCTACAGACTTTTAATGATGCGTTGCTCGATGCTTGTTTATGTTTGAAGAAAACTATTACAGTCGGCAAAGAAAAGTCAGATCCTTGGTTTGACCATGAGTGTAGTCAAAGCAAAAAAGAACTCAGATGTAATTTAAGACAGTATTATAATTGTAAGACGATGACGTCATTTTAAGACTCGAATACAACCAAAAAAGAAGGGAATATAAAGAACTTATAAGGATTAAAAAGAAAAATCACCGTAAGGCGACACTGGAAACGTTACATGAGAATATTAGTAACCCAGCTGGTTTTTGGACCAAGCTGAGATCTTGTGTTTACAAAAAGTCTACAACCAATGACATTACTAAAGATGATTGGTATAATCATTTCTCCCAAGTGTTTCAGTCTAATACCGAAAAATGTTTCTATTGATGATACTAGTGATCCTGAAGAACAGGATGACGATGGTTTTCAGCAGGCGAACACAGAATCTCTGGATGCAGAGATAAACAGAAAATGAAGTTTATGCTGCTGTGAGATCTCTTAAAAATGGCAAAGCAGCAGGCCCCGATGGAATAATAGGAGAAGTCTTCAAAAATGCAGCTACTATAGTTGTTCCATTTATAGTTCTACTGTTTAATGCAATATTTACTTCTGGTTTCTTACCCTATACAGTGGTCTGAAGCCTTTATACACCTATTTTCAAAAAAGGTGATCGTAAAATTCCCAACAACTATAGAGGCATTTCGTTATTGAATATTTGTAGTAAATTATACAGCCATATTTTGAATGTAAGGCTGACAAATTGGATCGAAAGCAACAATGTAATAAATGACTGTCAAGCAGGATTCAGGAAAGATTACAGCACCATTGACCATGTCTTTACGCTATTTGCCATGATTCAGAAACAACTACTTTTACACAAAAAACTTTATGTTGCCTTTATTGATTTTCAAAAAGCTTTTGACTCTGTTGTTCGTTCAAAGTTATGGGCTGGGCTGTCTTACAGAGAAGGGGTGTGCGGGGAAAAAATGTACCGGGCTTTAACTAGTATTTATAATATTGTACAGGCGAGAGTAAGAGTTGGCAGTGAACTGACAGAAGCTTTTTTGTGTTCTACGGGTTTAAAGCAGGGTGATAAATGCAGCCCTGTCTGTTTTCATTGCTTATAAATGAGTTGGCCAAGGAAATCATCTTAAAAGGTAAACATGGAATTCAGCTTATCCCAGACTTTTTAGAAATCTTTATCTTAATGTTTGCTGATGACATTATTCTGATTTCTGATTCTATTATTGGTTTGCAAAATCAGTTAAATGTGTTGCATGACACAGCAAGAAAGCTTGGTTTGATTGTGAATTTAGACAAGTCAAATATTGTTATCTTTAGAAATGGTGGTTTTGTGTCAGAGCACGAACAATGGTATTATGGCCAGAATAAGATATCAGTAGTTAATATGTACAAGTATCTTGGGGTTATTATGTCCACCAGGCTCACCTTTGCACATTGTCTGAACGATCTAGCTAGTCGAGCAAAAAAAGGAGTTATCAGCATTTTTAAGTTGTTATGGTCATTAGGAGAAAAAATCGCCTGCTATATTCTTCAAAACTCTTTGACGCCCAAATACAACCTATACTTAGCTATGGAGCCGAAGTTTGGGCATTGTCGGAAATCTGGACATAATAGAAAAGGTACATTTGTTTTCTTTAAAAAGGTTCTTGAATGTTAGTACAAGAACCCCAAATGTGATGATTTATGGTGAGTTAGGACGCTTTCCACTATACGTAAACTTGTATGTAAAAAGTATTAGATATTGGTTAAAAATTGTGAAGATGCCATCTCATCGTTTGCTCTAAAGTCTTATAAAATGTTATTACATCTCTCATAATAATAACAAGAATACTTGGGCGTCAGCAGTCTGTTTCTTTCTGTACAAATACGGGTTTGGTGAAGTCTGGGAAAACCAGGGTGTAGGTGATGAGAAAGGATTTTTGAGAACATTGAAAAAACAGTTTGATTAATGACTACAGGACGCAGTGGTTTTATAACATGGAACAAAGTGATCGTTTTCAACTGTATCGGACGTTCAAAAGTGATCTAGTTCTGTCTTCATATCTAAATTTTGTTTACCATCTACGAGCTAGGATAAGTTTAATCAGACTAAGGTTGGGTGTTTTCCCAACTAAATGTGCATAAACTGCGCTTTCATAGAAATATAACAGAAAGTGACTTGTTGTGCCCCTTTTTGTGTCTCTCAAGTGGAATCTGAAGTACACTTTGTTTTATACTGCCCGCAGTATCAAGAATTAAGAGAAAAATACATACCGAATA
>JADBJO010031291.1:0-16922 GCA_016801955.1 Conus betulinus | reverse complement strand
ACCACACAACCCCATCATCTCACTCCTCCCCCCTCCCTTCACGCACCCCCCCCCCCCCCCCCCCCCCCCTCTTTTCCTCTCCCATAATCCCCTCTGTCTTTTCTTTCTGGCAGCCATCTCCACAGCACACCACATGGACATCAGATAAGTCTCTCTTCGTTTTTTGTTTGTACTGTCCTAAATGTTAAATGTGATCTATTTTTTTTTGCTTGAAGAAGACCCAAAAGGTCGAAATGAATTGTGTCTTGTCCTGTGCTTTGTTTGTCAATGTCCTTGGCGGTAACTACCCCCCACTCTTTCTAAATTTTGCTTCGTTCTCCGCCATCAGTTGCTCCATTTTGAAAAGTTCTATTCCTTGTCTTTACAGGTTAAGACGAATTGCTATAGGTCTGTGTGTGTGCGTATATGTGTGCGTGTGTGTCTGTGTGAATGTGTGCGTGCGCGCGCGAAGAGGAAATCAGTCGTGGATTCCATTCTTCTGCAGTTCAGTTGAAGCGAAATGGTAAAAGGGAAACAACTGCAAAAACACGTGGAGAGCATGGCAGCAGAGAGTCCTCAGAAGATTAGCTCCCTTCAAGCAAGTGTTTCGGCCCTTATCTCCAGACACTCTTCGGGGGGCTTGGGCCACACCGGTTCATGACTCCGGATATCCCTCTGCTGCCCCCCCCCCCCCCCCCCCCCCCTTTTTTTTTCTTTTCCCATCTTGGGATGAGCCATGGCTGGGATTCAAACCCCATGACCCTCTGGACATGCTCATTTTCCACTTCATGACTCGCACTCTAACCACTCTAACCACTGAGCCACTGGGGCACCTGATATTTGTAGGAAAATTAAGCCTTGTGAAGTTCACTTTTGTTCCTCCTTAACCAGATCCAGCTTGAACACCTCTCTGCCACTTCTGCCATTGCTTTCAGGCTCTGTTTCTTTACCTCCCTGCAACTGAGAGCTGTTTCAGGAGACTGTATGCAGACGTTCCTACAAACCCCCTAGCTCCAACTTCTGCAGTGAGGACTTCGACCTGATAGCCTTCTCTCCTCAGGCTGTTTGCCAGATCAGCATACTTTACAGTCTTGTAGATTTGAGCTGCCTCCATTCTGTTCTCATATGGCACAGTGAGCTCGATCATGATCAGCTGCTTGGTTGACTGAGAGTGGACTACTATGTCTGGTCTCATGCCTCTCTTGCTGATGATCTCTAGGTGACTCTTCCATTCTGGGAGGTCAGCAGTGCACTCCCAGTCATCTGCCCTGTCCAGCAGACTCTGCCTGCAATTGTTCCGAGTGGCACTGTTGTTCTTGGCCATGACTTGCTACCTCCTGCCGTGAAGAATGTTGCGGGTGCTTTTGGAGTCCAGATTTTCCCTTTTATGGTGTTGGTACTAGCCCAGACTGCTTGTACAATCTCTTTGAGCACTTGGTTGTGCATCCATGTGTACCTTCCTTGAGCCAGGGCTACTTTATATGAGCTTAGGACATGCTCCACTGTTTGTTTTTCATGGCAGAGGGGGCTTGCAGGATCGTCTGTTTTTTCCCTCCACTTCTCCAGGTTTGCGTTTGAGGGCATAAGGTCATATGTTAGATCTGAGAATGAAGCTGATCCTGAGAGGGGCATGTGCCAAATGTCGTTCCAAGTGAGACTACTTTGGAGTGCATTCTCCCATGTTGTACATTGCCCTTGCTGGCTCTGCTGGACTGCTTTTTGGAGTCTTTTTTGGTCGTCTTCTTTTCTCATCTCCTGAATCATCATGTCTCTTTTGGCTTTTCCTTTGGCCTTTGACCACCATTCAGTTTTGGTCACCCCCAGTCCTTGTCTGTTGGTCTGTGTGTGTCCGGTTATTTCTCTGATCCTGAGACTTTCTTTTGCAGGATCCATCGCCTCTTGAACTTTCCATTTTCTGCCTGTCTTCAGCTGGGGCTTGATTGCTTCTACCACCTTTGTCTCCTGAGTCCTCCAGCATGCTTTGAAGTCTGATCTTCCCAGCTTTGTATTCCTCCAGGATGGATTTCAGTGGTAATTTCAGCTTTGCTTGGTGACTGTACAGTGCTATGTCAGTGAGACAGGGTGGGACACCAAGCCATAGATCCTTGTGAACTTGATTTTGGCTTCCATTGCCTCCACTATGCTGGTGCAGATGTCGTATATCATCAGAGGCCGGGGAACGAAGAAATGCTGTCTGTCTGTCTGTCTGTGTGTGTCTGTCTGTCCGTGGTCAAAATGTGTTCCACTCGCTCGAGCTCCAGACAAAACTTTTGGGCCAATCTTTCTGAAAATTTGTAGGTATGTTCATTATGGCTCACGGATACCTGATATTTCATTTTACCCAGAATAGCTGTTACTAATGGCTATAATGGCCCAAAAACGGTTTTTTCTTCTTTATGGAATAATTGTCAGAAAGTACTTGAATGATTTCTTATCTCGGTGACGAAATACATTATGACGCATGTTTGATTGTGACTGTATGCCACTAATGATATCAAGTGACATTTACACCACTCTCTCTCTCTCTCTCTCACACACACACACACACACACACACACACACTCACACTCACGCATACGTGCACGCGCACACATGTACACGCGTGCGCACACACGTGCATACGCGCGCAAACACGCACACACACACACACATGTGCGTGCATGTACGTTGTTTGCGTGTGGGTGGGCAGGCTGGCTGGCATAAAGTTGGTATTGGGTTAGTTACAGGCAAAGTCCTGTAAGGGAAACAGAAGGTTCCAGATTCAGAGTACAAAATGCTTTGTTTTAATAATCTAGTTGGTTGGATTATGATTAAATATTACAGGTGACATTTGAAATACATTAGATTGAAACAGGACATATGCATAACGTTTAATAAGAGATGTTATGCTAAGGGGAAGAATAATGTTTATGGTAAAAGAAACAGAATGCTGTTTTACCTTTAAGGCATAGGTGCATGTTTGGTGATTTTACTGTATGAATAATGTAGACAACAGTAGTACTCTGGGCAGAACTATCAAGTTAGAACTAGAGTCCTATGGTGGAATGCAGGGATTTGGAGAAAAGTACAAATTTCAAATTTTTGCTCGAAATGAATAAACTGTTTGTGTGCTCTCTCAACCTCTATCTGTCTGGTCTGTCTGTCTGTCTCCCCCCCCCCCCCCCCCCCCCCCCTCTGTCCCCCCCCCCCCCCCCCCCCCCCCCCCCCCCCCCCCCCATGAGTTCTGTCTATGAGTTTAACTAGGTGTCTATCTTTCTGCCTGTCAGTTTGTTCATCTCTTTTTCTTTGAATACAATTTGAACTCGTTTACATAAAAACTACCCATGGTGAAATTGTTTGCATTTATTGAGATTTGATATTTCGTGTGCATTTGAATTTTATTCTGTTTGTGGATTATTTGATTTTTGGTTTGACTTCACATTACTTGGGGAAGTTTGGCATGTGATATAAAAAAAAAAAGACTGTGACTCAGTAAATAAAATCTGCATAATCTCTCTCTCTCTCTCTTTGATGTCAGTATGTGTGTTCGTCTCAAATTTACAAAACATAAGCATGAAAATGAATACATATTAGTTTGTTTTTAGTAGTTTTCATTATTTTTTTAGTATTTTAGTATTGTGTATGTTGCAAGGCTGATTGGTTTGTATAAGGTTTAACTAGAAATTTGTTGTTGAATGCATTAATAGTAGATAAAAATTCATGCATTTCTATGCTTTCTTGGGTACTTTTCTGCTCACTTTTCTGCGTTGTCCCATATAGCCCACTGGGGGCCTATGCCGGCCCCCAGACCCCGCTCCTCTTCCATTTTCAAAATGTGGCAGTCTGAGTATGTCTCTTTTTTCCTGGTCATGCGACAGGTTCTTCACTTTGAAGGATTTCTTTCATGTTTTTTTTTTTCTTCTTTAGGCTGAGCAATTCTGAACTACCTCTTATAATGCATTTTCCTCTCTCTCTCTTTTCTCTCTCTCTCTCACACACACACACACACACACACACAAAAGTTATATTTAATTTGCTTTAAATTGTTTTCGTTTTACATGTCTGTGAATGTGAGTGGATGAAAACCAACAATTGTACAGAGATTGTGTCTCAGTAGGGTTGAAAGGCATTATTCAGTGATGTCGCCAACATGCTGTCATGAGATCAGCTCAATGCTTGTCTAAGTTAATCGAAATAATGTATGTATTTCAGGTCCAGACTTGGTGCTTTCCACATGAAAACAACATCCTGCTGGCAAAACACTTCCAAGACAGAAAATGGATTCCATGGGAACTGGACTTCAATGTCTCAGGTAGATCTCGGTAAATCTCAGCAAACTCAAAATTTCACCCTCCAGTAAATCTGGTATAACGTTTTTTTTCTACTCCATTTTTCATACAACCAAAATAGACAAACAGGCTTGTAAAATTTACGAGACTGTGCCACATCTACACAAAAACGTTTTGAGCAAATTGTCATTTCCAGATGTTCTCAAAAGGCATTTCCATTCAAACTGCCCCAAAGGCATTTGGGATGTCTCTCACAAAACTGGTGTCTTTTCATGATGCTGTCATGAGGGAAAACTTGCCCAAATCCTGCTTCCTTCTCCCCCCTCTCCCGCCCTGTTCAGAATATTTTTCACTTCATGTATCTTTGAGACCTGCTCATCCCTCACCTGGAAAATGATGCAAGAAATGAAACCTGGCACACAATGGGTCCCTTAAACTTGCTGTGTAAGCATTCCTTCAGTCTTCATGTGGGGCATATTGTGTTTCTCTGGCCAGGTGGCAGGTTCTTCACTTTCCAAGAATTTCATTCTGTTTTTGTTTTTAATTATTATTTATACAGACTAAACCTGCATTGCCTTTTATAATGTGTTTTCATCACACACAAAAAAGTGATGTTCAGTCTGCTTTTGTTTTTCATTATACTTGTCTGTGAATATGAGACTCATTTTTTTCAGCTTATATTGTCTTCCATTTAAAGCATTTAGTAAATTTCTATCCTTCTGTATAGTATGAACAACTGCAGTGATGTGTTGTATATAGTCATAATGATTGTCGTAGCAGTGTATTTATCTGTTGGACAAAGAACGGGAAGAATGGAACCAGCTACTGATCTAGCGGAGTTTCATCCACATAATGCCATAATGGACATATCTTTGAGAGTGTTGCTCAACTTTCCTGTCGAAAACTGCAGATGCCTGTATCTCGCAGGCCTTGTCGACACCAGATTCTGTGGCCCTTCATGCCTTAGTATGGGATTCCCCTTAAAATACTCAAAAAAAAAGAAGGAAAAAAAAGAGTGTATCTTGATTTTATCTGGTTTATGTTGTTTTTTTTTGCTACACACAATGGGATGAAAATCATTAATTGTATTGAGATTGTGTCTCAGTCACAGTAGGGCTGAAAGGCATTATTAAATGATGTCACAAAGATGCTGCTATGGGATCAGCTCAGTGCCTATGTAAATTAATCAAAACAATGTATGTCTTTTTTGTTCCAGACTCGATGCCTTCAACGATAAGCAACACCCTGCAGGTAAACAACTCAAGACAGAAAATGGACTCTTGGGAACTGCGCTTCAGTGATGTGTCAGGTAAATCTCGGCGGACTACAGCCCTGTTCAGTAGATCTCTTCCCTCATATCTTCACCTGGAAAATTGTGCAAGAAGTAGGTAGCGACAGCTGTCAGCGATCTGACCACGCACCCAGCGGAAAGTGCAAATTCTACTCATGTACTGAAGTGTCTCATTCAACAAACCCATGCACCTACAGACACACAAAACTTTGCTGCGAAGTAAAGAGGAATGTTTCTACTGTAAATCTGTTATATTTGTGTTTTATTGCTTGTGAGGAGCGAATTAGGAAAACGCCGGTATGAAAATAAAGTTTTGTGTTTTCATGCACCCTGGCATACGATTCATGCTGAAGTCTGGAAACAGTTTGTCAACTCAGTCGTGTAGGACAATTTCCGATGCAACCTACACTTTCAAAAATAGTATCATTGGAAAGCTAAGATAATGCTCTTTACATTGATATACTGTGAGACGCAAATTTTAATCAATCATTTGATGTTTTTTCAAGTTGAAAATTTAAACCTGATTTACACCTACATTCATTCGTTTTTAAACACCAACATACATTGGACTCAGAAAGCTCAGATTTTTCTTTCCAGTGGTATGCAAATGAGGCATGTACAAAACTCGGGGATTTTGCCTTCACACTGAAAAGCGAGGCGCCCATTGGTCACTTGAGGAGGTCAAACTCGCACGATGCGTGTCCCCCGAGGCTGACAGCTGGACGCATAATATTGACAGAATTCTGGTTTTTTCTGGTTGAGTTATTCCAGTAAAGTTAGGATTATGCATTTTGAGTTCCAATTCTTCATGTAAGAAACAAAAATAAGTAGTTCTATTTGGTAAAAAGTGTTTAATTTCGTTGCCAATCATATCAAACGATTCCCAGTCAGCAGATTCGACCTTGACCGAGTCAGTGCTAAAGAGGTGTCTCTTGAGATGTATTCTATTTAACAGAATCTAGTTTCGTTACCCCCCAAAATTCATACAAAGCTTGTTTTTGTAATAGAACAAAAATGATAGTTTTTGAGTTTTCGCAAATATGATATGCGTTTTTATATTTTGAAATAATATTTTCTTGGTGAATGAAGTTACGCCATGGGAAGTCACTCTAAAATTGTTTTATCAGGTAATCTGCTCAGAGATGGAGACCATAATATGCATAATAGGTATAACAGAAATTAAATGAAAAAGAAGAACATAGTAAAAGCATATCTGAAATTTTTTTGAAGGAATAAGATGGAAATTTTTCACTACTATAAATTATATCTACTTTCAGATATGCAGCATACCTGTCTTACCTGTCAACTATGAAAAATGCCAATGAACAGTTGTGCAAGGTCTTTTATCAAATTGCTTGAAATTATGCTTTTCACTCAACACACATACACACGAGTCTCATTTACACACATACACACACGTGCGCGCGCGCACACTCACACACACACATGCATATTGAGTTTTAATATTAGCAATTTATATGTACATGATGTAAATAGGAGACAAAAGAAGAAAACAAAAGCAAAACAAAACAAAAAACAAAAAATTGAAAAAAGAAAAAGAAAGCAGGAAAAAGAAGGAAAAGAAAAACAAGCTTTAAGCTTGCAATGTTTATGTGTGCCACTGTGTGTGTGTGCACATGCGTGCATGTGGAAATTTCATTGTGGACTGTGACTTGCATTTTAGATCTGTGTTTGAGTACACACAAAAGAAGCTGTCAGAGTGTCAGAGTGTGCTTGTGTGTGTGCGTGCGTGTGTGTGTGTGTGAACAAACAAGTTTTCATACAGATCAGCTTTATGTGAGCACACTTATTTTTTCATGAATTGTGCATGATAACTTAATTATTTTTTATTCATGTTCGTTATTTCAGAAGATGATATATATTTGCTGATAATTGTGTATTTTGCAAAGTCTTTCAATAGCAAACTGCTGTTAGGAAAATCATAACTCTGAAACATTCAAAAGAAGGGATGTGTGATTGTGTGTTTGGACATTACTCTTTCTGTTGCAACACAGAGTTGACGACAGATTCTGTTGCCCTTCATGCCCCTGCTCTTATTATGGGATTCCCCTCAAAATTCAGAATGGGGGGTGGGGTGGGGGGACCAGTATGCTCAGATTTGTATCTGGTTTATGTTGTTTTGTTTGATTTCGTTCAGTCTTTTCTTCACACAGTCAATGAAAGTCAGTAATTGTATTGAGATTGTCTCTCGGTCACAGTAGGCCTGAAAGGCTTTATTAACTGATGTCACGAAGATGCTGTTGTGGGGTCAGCTCAATGCCTATGAAAATTAATCGGAGTAATGTATGTTGTTTTGTTCCAGACTTGGTGCCTTCCATGATGAGCAGTTACATCCTGCAGGCAGACACTTCAAGACAGAAAATGGACTCCTTGGAAACTGCACTTCAATGATGTCTTGGGTAAATCTCGACGGACTAAAACAACATGTTTCTGGTATAACTTTTTCTAACTCCATATTTCATACAACCAATAATAGACAAACTGGCTTTTGAATGAGACTATGCCACAGCAACACAAAAATGTGTTGAGAGAATTGCCTTGTTTCCAGATGTCCTCAAAAGATGTTTTTCAAATTGTCCCTAAGGCATTTTCAGATGCATCTTACAAACTGCGTCTTTTATTACTCTGTCATATGCAAGACCTTGCCCAAATCCTACTTCCTCCCCCCTGCCTGCTCTCCCCCACCGTATTATTCAGTGCTTTTTTTCTTTCGAGACATTTCCCTCCTGGAAAATTGTGCCAGAAGTGAAACTTGGCATACGATAGGCCATTAAACTTGTTATATGAGCATTCATTCGCTATTCGTTTGGGGTATATGATAGATGGATATCTTCATAAAATAGGACTGGTTCCGACATGAATGTTGATTGTTGTTAGGGAGTCACCGGCATGTCCTGCACTTTAGTGGCATTTGCAAGCAATGGAAGTTTGCACAGTGAATGCCAAGATGATCTTTTTTGGCACACTAAATTACAGGAACCTGTTCTAATGGCTATTTTCACTATGCTATAGCTTTTTTTTAGTAACAGAAAGATTTGTTTCTGTATTTTCTTGATTAGGAAAAGTTCCTATTCTAGAAAGGCATGAGCTTGCTATCCAAGTTCAACATAATGACGTAATGATAACCTCAAAGATCATTCCATTGGTAATCTTTCACCAAATTAATGAATAAGCGAAAATCAAAAAGAAAAAATAAGGTTTTGAGTTTAGTGCGCAATACAGATAAGGAAATGACAGAGGGGTATTAACTTTCTTTGAAAATGAATCAGTTGATTTCAACAGCATGGAGACAGTGACATTGCAGTTTGAATGTGAAAAGTGTACAGTCTGAAGTTGCAACTGTGCCTGTGTATATGTGTCATGTGGCCTTTGCAACTACTTTGTCTTATGGTGCAACATTAAAAAGTGTGTATATGTCTTTTGCAACTACTTTGTCTTATGGTGTAACATTAACAAAGTGTGTGTATGTGTCGTCATGTGGCCTTTGGAACTACTTTGTCTTATGGTGCAACATTAAAAAAGAAAAGTCTGTGTTTTCGAAATGTGAAGTTCCCCTTTTGCATGAATTGATATTTGTGTGTGCCATCCACCATCCCCGACCACCAACCCTAGTGGGTATTTTGCTTATATACCTCAATTGCTGTGAACTGAACTCACTCCCAACTTGTAACTCGGCTCACCAGGTCATGTCTTGCATGCATTTTGTGAACAGAACAGAACAGGACAGGATGCAAGGCAAGAGGACTGAGAAATGATGTTTGTGTGTGCCATCCACCATCCCCGACCACCAACCCTACTGGCTCTTTTTGCTTATATACCTCAATTGCTGTGAACTGAACTCACATCCAGCTTGTAGCTCAGCTCACCAGGTCATGTCTTGCATGCATTTTGTGAAGAGACCAGGACAGGATGGAGTGTGTTCAGGTCACAGCAGTAAACAATGTAACCAGGAGAGTTGGGAATAGTGGGTGGCTTGCACATGAATCATATTCTGACAAGTCAAAAATCAGACAACAAATCTTTCTGCAGTTTCATGTTTGTAGTTCATTTTAGCATGAATGACTTCCACATCCACAACTATAGTTGACACAGAGATCCATCACATGGTGAAAACCATTATTGCTTTGGCACAGCAGAGACAGCAGTATAACTCTTTCTAAAAGCCATGGTCAATAACACAGACATTTTACCAGACATACCATAAAACACAACTGACCTGAACCAAGGTGGAGGAACACGGTCACCAATGAACATCAATGAACATACTTGAGTCAAGATATCTTTGCAATACCAATACACGCTTTCCAGAAGCTTCTGCTCATTACCAATTTCCACATGGCCACCATTCATCCGACCACTGACCAATCCTCAATCATTATCAGCAACAGTATGACCAGGGCCTTCCCACTGCCAGACTAGCACAGCAAGATTTTTTTCTGCCCCCCAAATATCAGTCATCATGTTGGGGTTGACAGAGCCATTGCTCTTATTTGCACTTGGACCAAATCTGGAATCCTTTAGTACAGGAATATAACTCCTGCCTACGCCTGCACCACAGTAATGTATGTGTAATTAAACTGAACTTGACCACAGTCAACATCTCAAGGAATAAACATGCAAACAGCCTCAAAGAACCAGACCTCGCAATCCTGTGACTTGAATATTGCACTGTGTGACTTCAACATCACAACAGACTGAAAGACAGGTTGCTCTCCCCTAGGACAGTGTGTCACCACAGTACGACACATTTTCCTTTCTTGGCCCAATGAAGTGCAATTCTTTGGTCAGAAACCATTCCCCTGCTGCCATGGGACTGTTGACATGCCTGAATGACATACTTCCCCACAGAACCTTGGCTGACTGTCTCAGCCAGAATGGTGGTGGTAGGTCAAGAGGGGAGAAAACCAGCATCTTGCCTTTCACCATTACAGTTAGCTGGCAAGTGCAGAAGGCATTTACTACTTCCTGCTGATGTGTCTGCCTCTCCTTCACAGGCTGGCTGGCTGTACACACAGCTGACAACCAGATGGTTCGCTGTGAGCTGTCTGCCACACACACTGCGGGCTGTCTGCCACACACACTGCGGGCTGTCTGTCTGCACAACACAACTGATAACCAGATGGTTCGCTGCGAGCTGTCTGCCACACACAGCTGACAACCAGATGGTTCGCTGTGGGCTGTCTGCCACACACAGCTGACAACCAGATGGTTCGCTGTGAGCTGTCTGCCACACACAGCTGACAACCAGATGGTTCGCTGCGGGCTGTCTGCCACACACAGCTGACAACCAGATGGTTTGCTGCGGGCTTAGGCCATGTGCACAAAGCAGGCCAACCTCTCTGAACAGCAAACAAAAAACTAGCACACAGGGTTATCTGAGAGGGCAGCCCAGACGACTGAACACCTCTCTCATGAGGCACGGTGACTTTTTTTTGCAAAGCTGCAGATTTCAGTGCTACTAATTCAGCCAATTCTCAAGGGGGGAAGGGGATAATAGTAAGGGGGGATAATTCATCCATTTGCCACAGCGGCCTACAGACAGCAGTAATAGCAGAGTCATGGAACTAGCATCAGTCAGAGTATCCTTCCTCAGGCAGCTTTGCCAAAAAGTTAGCATCCTTAAAGCTGCACAATGTACTTCATAAAAGTTGCATTAATTCAGCTAAGCCATGGAGCCACAGCACATAAACCAACAACAGAGGAAGAGAAATGGACCAAGCCATGCAGTGATGAAGAGAACACCGCTGAGACAGGCAGCCCTGACCATGGCCACTATTCATGGAGTAGTCTAGCCAGCCAGGGACACCATGTCAAGTGCAAATTAAAAACTATGATTAAAATTCAAACCTTTAAAGAGAAGGTAGGTCAAAGTGAAAAAAAGCCTTTTCTAGAATACTGAATACTGATCTCAACAGTGTATTATCATAGTCCACGTCTAAATTTGATTACATCAAAAACATTGATCATAAATTATGACAAATATTGATCTCATCTAAAAGAAAATTTGAAGTTACATTAGTTGGAACATCTCAGAACAAGGTCTCCATACAGTTTCCATGTAAATGCTCATGCCAAATGTCATATGAACCTCAGCAATCATCACATCTTTGTCACTGTGGCTCAAATGTGATGTATGATGTTTTATCTTTGTTGTACGTTCGTTACTATAGTTTAAATGATATACTATGTTTTATATCTTATGTCTGAATTAAATGTTTTAACCATTTTACTGTCCACTTCTCACTGACTTTGCTTTCTGCTACACTGCAGATGAAATATTCCCATTTTAAAAAATCAGTTTCATAATATATGAACAATGAAATGTTGAATCATGAATCACATGGAATGGCATGCACCATGGCGCTTCAAAGGTGGTGTGTCAGCATATGGACTGCTATGAAAGCGTCTGCCCTTGATGAGGTATTGGTAAAAAGGAGTCCATGCCAGCCCTCAGAACACTCCTTTTGTTCACCCATTCCCCTGTCTGGATGTTGATCACATGGCCTGAAAAACAGTGAGAAAGACTGTGATGAGCAACAATGTTGGCAACTACAACAGCACAAACATTCTTCCACACCATCATCAAGTTCACTTGTAAAATAGTTTAACCATCTTGCATTTTTCAGCCCAAACTGCTCCTAGTATTTTATATTTTTTTGAGAAATCAATGGAATGCGGTCAGTTCACAACCCTGGTCTTGTGAATGAATTGTTTCCCACACCCCATACTACTACTGCTAAGATTTCATTGGACACACGTCTCAGGAATGCCCATTTCTTTTGGCCGGCCTCGACTTAAAACAAGGTCGCAGTGTGTGAGGGAAACTAACGCAGCATGTGCGGCCAGTTGTGGCCGTAATGAACACCAGGGGAGACAAACACAGCGGCCGGATACAGGCAAAACATGCAAGAGGGTTAATTAAGGCTCTTTTCCTGGAAAAAAAAGGAAGGAAACTGAACATTTTCTTTCTCAACACATGCATATGTGCATCCTCTAAAACCCATACACATGGAGACAGCATGAATATAATAATGTGAAAAAATGGCTGGTTACCGACACATAAATTTCGAGACGTCCTATTTTTCCAAAAACATGTCTCTTAGCATTTGTAGATATGCCAATACATCTAGTTTCAGGTCTTCGCAAACTTCAACATGAGTGTGCATTGTGTGGTCTGAAGTCTTGCCTGAAAAACTGAGACAACTGGGCCATATAAAGATACACAACATCTATTTTAAAGCCCTGGCTTCATCTTACAGAGACTATTTTCTTCAAGCAGTAATCTGCCTGAATCTACATCAACTTGCCTGAATTCAGGCTTCAGACATATCCACAGGCACCCTTGTTTCAAATGTGACCAACACTTTGGTGTCCATGCCTTTGCATCTCCTGAAATACATAATGTAACTCTCTTCTTGCCAGCCTTCCTGAACAACTTCTCCACAGACTTGCAAACAGTGCTGTTCAACCAGTCTTTAGATCCTCCAAGTCTGAACATGCAACACCACTTCTGCAATCACTGACTGGCGGCCAATCTGTCACAGTATCCACTACACATTTTCCACACTCTCCTGTCTGTCATCTCAGGTTCAACATCAGACCATCTGTCTGAATGACATCCCATCTACACACTTTGTTCAACATCAGACCATCTGTCTGAATGACATCCCATCTACACATTTTCCTCAACATCAGACCATCTGTCTGAATTACATCCCATCTACACACTTTCTTCAACATCAGACCATCTGTCTGAATGACATCCCATCTACACACTTTGTTCAACATCAGACCATCTGTCTGAATTACATCCCATCTACACACTTTCTTCAACATCAGACCATCTGTCTGAATGACATCCCATCTACACACTTTGTTCAACATCAGACCATCTGTCTGAATGACATCCCATCTACACACTTTGTTCAACATCAGACCATCTGTCTGAATGACATCCCATCTACACACTTTGTTCAACATCAGACCATCTGTCTGAATGACATCCCATCTACACACTTTGTTCAACATCAGACCATCTGTCTGAATGACATCCCATCTACACACTTTCTTCAACATCAGACCATCTGTCTGAATTACATCCCATCTACACACTTTCACATTAGTTCCCCTTTTCCTCTGACACTCGTCTCCCGCAACTGCCCACACTGAAAAATAAACAAAGAGCAACTGCCCACACTGAAAAATAAACAAAGAGCAACTGCCCACACTGAAAAAATAAACAAAGAGCAAAAAGTACTTCTTTTGTAAAAACCTCAGCTACATGGAAAAAATTACTTCAGTCACTTGGAAAATCACATTCTCTCACCACATCCAAGACGGACTTAAAAAACACATGTTTGTTCCAAATAAACAGTACATATGATCTGCATGCATGAGAAGAATATGAGCAGGGCTAGACAGTAATCTTGCTTTCCTCTTGGCCAATCAGTGAACAAAAATAATTTGACCAGCAGGGTTTTGCACTTACCCTGACTTAACCACACACACATACACACACACACACACACACACACACACTGCATCAGTATGCCATACCCTATTAGTTCTTTCCCCATTTCCTTTTGTTCTTTTCTCATTTCTGTTTCCTCATTTGCTTTTTCTGTCTCGTCATCCCCCAGGCTCTTCAGTGACATAACTCCAATGCAACTCTTTGCAACTCCCCAATACCACAGCTACACCCAGCTCATCCTGCCACAGCTCCCGCACTGCAGTCTGCTGGTAACACCCAACATCAGTCATGAGCTGACACATAACTGGAGACACTGCGTGGAGTTCAGTGGTTCATGTTTTTTTGCTTTTATTTCATTTTGTTCACAACTGTAGATTTTAATTACGATTTTCACTCTGCTTGTGCAGTCCAGGTATAAACACAACGAGTGATCAGTTTGAACAACACAGAAACAGACCATTTTTTTTCACCCTGAGACTGGCATCAACAATAAGAGGCCACTTATAAACAGCACATGAACAGAGTCTGCTTAAAGCTTTTTTTTTTTTTTTTTTTTTTTTTTACAGAATGTGATGCAATTTGGATTTGCAGTTTTGCTCTTTTCACACCATTTTCATAAGTAGTTGACAATGAGGTGACTGCAGGTGGAGATCTAAACAAATCTTAAAAAAAAAAAGTAAGTACAGTATCTGCCAAACATGTACAGCCACAAGACAAAACACGACACGTTTTGACCTCTTAGGTCTTCTTCAGGCAAGACAGACAACATTCAGGACAACAAAAATGAAGAATGAGCAATCACTTATCTCACTGATTCCGGCACAAGATGGGCATTGATTGAATTCAGCACAAGATGGGCACTGATTGAATTCAGCACAAGATGGGCATTGAATTCAGCAGCAGATGGGCACTGATTTAATGCCCATCCTACACCGAATTCAGTGAGGTAAGTGACCGCTCATTCTTCAGATTTGCTGTCCTGATATGATATTTATTTTGCCTGAAGATGACCTAAGAGGTTGAAACACGTTGTGTTTTGTCTTGTGATTCACTTGTTCATGTTTGGCAGATACAGTAGGTACCGGCAGCCTAAGGCAAAAACTCTACCCCCCAGACTGCTCTCATCCTCATGTTTTCATGGTTTTCACATTGCAAATGCTCCGTTGTTTGTGTATGCATTGTTTTGAAAGTAACTGCTTATTAATTAATGATTAACATTTCTCTAATGAATGGTGTATATTGTCTGTATGTGTAATGAGCGAGTCTTTTGCTTATGATTTTTTTAAAATACACTGGTAATTGGTGCTGACCAGCCGCACGTTGCCGATACTTGGCAGTTGGAAAAAATGGGTAGGTCAATTCATGACCTCAGCTTCGCCACCCTATTAAGGATACACACTTAAAATTATCACAGAGTTATTCCTTGGTTATTTTCCTTCAATATGATATAAATTATGTTAATTTTGATGATAGGAAGTGTTTAAACATTTTAATTTTGACTGAAAACTTTGAAGCAAAATTTCTACCTCAAATATTGCACTGAACTATGTGAAGCAAATATATATCCACTGGAAAGAACTATTTTTACTCTTTCTAACTTGATTGGTCATTTTCTCTTTGACATCATGGGGAAGCGCAGCTTCCCCTTAAAAGAGCAATAGTCATTGGTTAACCAACTTTGGCTGTGGTAAAAATGGTGGGAGTGTTCAACCAGCAAGGTGCACACCATGTTCGGTGCTATTCGAAGCGACTGGCAAGTATCGACATTAAAAGTGATATCAAACCATTATAAGCAAACATAGCACGCATAACAGCAGTCAATTTCGTTAGTTTATGAATCATGTCCTCTGTTCTGCTTAAACTCGTACTATGATCGACAGTGCTTCTGTCACAAGTTACAAGTTGCTAACGCTTGTGCTTTGTTCAGAGTTGATCCTTTGTGGTCGAATTACTAATATTCCAATCAGCATAATAACATGGCAAGTCAGAGATCATTTTTTAATAGATTCAGTTGTTATGTTAATTAATTTTAGGTTTGGATGACTTGTATTTTACAAATAATGGGCTTACAAAGTTAGAATCATGAAACACACAGGGAGTTAACCAACGTGCTTGTAAATGCGTCGAGCACAAACTAAAGGATCATGTCCATGGAAGAGATTTCTGTTTTCGCACTGCTGTTGGTATTGAAAATCATTTGAATAACAAATAAGAAATTTTTTTAAAAATGAATAAGTGAATAAATGATTAAATAAATGCTTCACAGATCAGCCCCTCCCAACCCCCCCCCCCCCCCCCCCACTCCCCAAACTTCTTTCCAAGATTATACAATAATCAAGAAAATGTTACACCAGCTCCTCATTTATCTATTTCATTTATCTAGATTTAAATTGATGAATAACTAAATGTGAATCATTTATATGCTTCTTTCCACATTTCCTTGTCTGCAGTATGCATTTATCTCTGTGTACATGCATGTGTAAGGAAGAGTGCAACTGCAAGAGGATGCTAGATGGACCGGATTACATAGTACAGTAATAACTTTTAACTGCGGTGATGCTGTTTTTTTTTTCTGTTGTTTGCCCCCTGAACATGAGTCGGTGCGTCTACATGCGAGTCAGTGTCCAGTGTGTCTACATGATACTGGGTTTGCTGATTTGCAACATGCCTTTCTGGCAACTGGACGAGGGAGAAGACAAGAATTTTACAGCCTGTAGACAATTTCATGGTCAAGGAGGAAGACATGCAGATTGAAGTTCCAGATTTCAGTCTGAATTTCAAAGACACTAGGCCTGGCATCCCTGTAGCAGTGGGGTATGAAAATGATTTTTATGTTGGTTAAGCGCTGGTTACCATCAGCGACTCCAAGGCAGTCATCACTTTCATGTCCCAA
>JADBJO010031290.1:15000-16926 GCA_016801955.1 Conus betulinus | reverse complement strand
ATTTTTTTTTTTTTTTTTTTTTTTTTTTTTTTTTTTTTTTTTTTTTTTTTTCCTTTCCTCTCTCTATTTACTTACCCCGACTCAGCCCTCTCTCTCTCTCTCGTCTCCTCCTCCTCCCTCTCTCTCGCACCTCTCTCTCTCTCTCTCTCTCTCTCCAAATCTCTCTTGTTTCGTTGGTTTCCAGTTGCAAATACGAAATTTAAAGAGTATTAGCTCTCGTGGTGTTTTGCTTCCTCCTCCTTTATCAGGGAGACAAAGATTTCTGCTGCTGATTTGAACCTCTCTTTACACAATACATCTGAACTCTATTTGAACTCTGTTACACATGCATCTTCTGGAAAACATGTAAATAACAAGCACTTGAGAAAAATGGAAATATTGAAAATGAAAGCCGCAGACTATCGCTTTCTTCCTGAGGATAATAAAGCAAAGATTATCATTTGTGGCTCAAAAAAATACCATGGTGTCTAAGACTGGGTTGGAAGAAAAAAGAGGTAAACTAAGGTAATGGTTGCTTATAGCCAAGCCAACTGCAAAATGACCATATCAGGCGCTGTCACCTGTAAGAAGAAAAAAAAGCGAAATGTAAGCAATCAAGCACTAAAAGAAGCAAAAATCTCCCAGAAATAAGGGCAAAACGGACAAATGAATAAACAGAAACGGAAAGGGTCACGAAGATAATATTTAATGCGTATCATGCATAATACATATTGAATGATTTATCTCCTGTTCCGAATCATTCTCATGACTAAAAGCTTTTTTATTGTAATTGTTATTACCGATGAGCTCTCTCTCTCTCTCCCTCTCTCTCTCTCTCTCTCTCTCCCCTCTCCTCTCTCTCTCTCTCCTCTCTGCTCTGCCTGCCTGTCTCATTCTTCCCTGCATGCTGTTTTTTTATTATGTGCCTTAGGTTCTTCTCCAATTGAGACGTACACTATCCGTCCTTCGAATGAGACCTAGAAACCGAGGTTCCGTGTGTGAACGCACGCATATCTCTTGCACAAACGCTAAAATCCCAACTTTCCGGAAAGAGGAAGGCCAGTTTGGCCGTTGCTATGGATGACACGTTACACATAGCATGCACCCCGCTTGAGAAATGGAAAGAATGAAGGAAGTAAGGACAACTGAGTGAACATTATTGAACGATACTCACTGGATCACACGGGAAACGTCTAAATGAAGCGCCAGCTGGCAGCTCATCATTCGGCACTACCCAGGCAGGCAGCCCGTTTGTGGGTGACGAGTGTGGATTGTAAAGCGCTTAGAGCTGGTCTCCAGGCGAGGATAGGCTCTATGTAAGTATTGATATAATATAATAATAATGAAATTAATAATGATAGTTCTTTTACAATCATTCTTGAATTAATCAAAGCCAAGGTGACGGAACTGCAGTCTTAAAAAAAAAAGAAAAAAAAGAAACTTTGTTTGTTCCGCTAAACAAAAAGATTCAGAACAATTCATTCTTGAAAAGCCAGATTGTTAACCCTAGTCTTTCCCGTTCCTTCCTTCGCCTTTCCCTCCCCCTGACCCCCCTTATCCCCCATTCCCCCCCCGCCCTCTCTCAATCCGGTCTGTCAAACTGTCTGATTACACTCTCCCTGTCTGTACTCTCTGAGTTCTCTTCTTCCTCCTCTCCTGTCTCTCCTCTCATCCACCCATTGTGGTCTCCCCCCCCCCTCCCCCCCCCCCCCCCCCCGGTCTCCCTCTTCCCCCGCGCCTTTCCCTCTCCTCTGCCTCCTCTCTCTCCTCTCTGCTCCGCCCTCCTCGACCCTGGTCCCGCCTCTCTCCTCCCTCCCCCCCCTCATCCCCCATCCTTCCTGTCTCATCTCCCCCCTCTCGGTTCCACCCCCTAGTGCTTTCCGTTCCTTCCTTCGCCCTTCCCTCCCTCCTCTCTCTGTCCCCCTCCTCCATCCCCCTCCGCCCTCT
>JADBJO010031290.1:0-7500 GCA_016801955.1 Conus betulinus | reverse complement strand
TCTTCTGGTCTATCCCTTTTTATTTACACATCAAACTTGTGTAGTGTTTGCACGCTCATCACAAAGATCATATCAGATTCAACCTGATCGAATTTCGCCAGAACTGCTTCTTTGATGCGGTCTAATATTGGTGTTGGTTCATGCAAATGTCGGCTTTCGTCTGAGGAATAAGGACGACACGCTTGTAAGCTATCAATGGGAAGGTTTTTTTTGTGTTGTTTTTTTTTTTTTTTTTATAACAAGTTCACCGTTTAATTCTCCATTTATCATTCACTTGTCCTTTGCTGATCTCTTCGTGTGGACGGTTACCACTGAACAGTGATGTCTCGTTTCGATGTTCCAGGGGACATGCGGGAAAAAAAATGGTCTTTGAACTTTGTATGTGGTACGTTCTGGAATGTTTGGAACTCTATGTATGCGCATGCGCGTGCATGTGCTGGTGAGATGAGAGAGAGAGGGAGAGAGAGAGAGAGACAAGGAGAGAGGAGACAGAGACGAGGAGAGAAGAGAGAGAGGACGAACACACACACACACACACCACACACACACACACCACACACACACACACACACACACACATGCATGCATGCATAATGACAGAGACAGAAACAAAAGAGGGAGAGGCAGAAAGGGAGTGCCCGTTGACGCATTGCGCGTGCGCGTGTGCGCGCGCGCGCGCACACACGCACGCACACACACACACACACACACACACACACACACACAACACACACACACACACACACAGATACTTATATACCACATATGCACAGAGAGAGAGAGAGAGAGAGAAGAGGAGGAGAGAGCGGAGAGGATGAGAGAGAGAGGATGAGAGAGAGGGAAGCGAGAGGGAGAGAGAGGAGAGAGAGAGAGAGAGTACGGGAAAGGCGAGGGCGATGATGAGAACGCCAGAGCTAGAGAGATAGACTTACTATATGTGTGTGTGTGTGTGTGTGTGTGTGTGTGGTGTGTGTGGTTGTGTGTGGTGTGTGTGTGTGTGTGTGTGTGGTGTGTGTGTGTCTGTGTGTGACTGTGTGCGTGCGCCTGTGTGTGTGTGTTCGTGTGGCCTCTGTGTGTGTGTGGGTATGGGTGAGTGGGTGTGTCTACGCGCGTGGGTACGCGTGCGCGCGCGCGCGCGCGCGCACGTGTGTGTGTGTGTGTGTGTGTGTGTGTGTGTGTGTGTGTGTGCGCGCGCGCGCCTGTTTGTGTGTGTGTGTGTGTGTGTGTGTGTGTGTGTTGTGTGTGTGTGTGTGTGTGTGTGTGTGCGCGCGCGCGCGCGCGCGCGCTCGTGCGCGTGCTGCACTGCGTGCATTCGTGTGTGTGTGCTGTGCGTGCGTGCGTGCCCGTGCGGGTGTGTGTGTGTGTGTGTGTGTGTGTGTGGTGTGTGTGTGTGTGTGTGTGTGTGTGTGTGTGTGTGGTGCACGCGCCCTCTTGAATGTGCACTATATAGATTTGCCCGTTGTTGTAGTGTAAGTACGTTGCTTTCCTTTTCTTTTTTAACTGTGTGTGGTGATGACAACAAGACATCAGGAAAGAGATTTATCGGAATGTGCTTGTCTAGTTTAGGTGTGCGGGATTTTTCATTTTCCTTTTTCTTAAACACAGGGAGAAGGTGTGTGCTTCTTAATTAACGTAGTGACTTTGCTATGAAAGCATGCAGTGGAATGAAACATCTAAATTTATAACGTCAGTTTGCGATGGATGGGTGCTGGTGCTCTCTCTCCTCTCTCTCTCTCTCTCTCTCTCCTCTCTCTCTCTCATCTCTCTCTCTCTCTCTCTCTTTTATAGTTTGCATGTCGACTATTGCATTCTCTGTATTGATTTGCGTGTTTTCCTTGTGATTCTTTCTTTCTCATTTCTCTCTCTCTCTCTCTCTCTCTCTCTCTCTCTCTCTCTCTCTCTCTCTCTCTCTCTCTCTCTCTCTCACACACACACACACACACACACACACACACACACACCCACACACACACACGCACAGAGAGAAAGACATAGACACACGAACAGAGACACAACACACACACCACGCACACACACACGCGCGCGCACACACACACACACACACACACACACACACACACACACACACACACACAACACACACACAAACAAACACACACGGTCACACACACACACACACACACACACACACACACACACACACACACACACACACACACAAACACCACACACACAACACACACACACACACACACACACACGCACACACCACATACAACACACAGCACACACCACACACACACACACACACACACACACACACACACACACACACACACATACACACACACACACACACAACTCCCTCCCTTTGCACCACACGCTGATCCTGCTGTTTTCCTTCAGCAGCGAATGCTCCTGGAAACGAACTGTCATGCAGGGCGCGGACTACCGACGGAGAGACAGTTGATCTTCCCTTTTCTTGCCCCGCCCCCCCCCCCCCCCCTCCCTCTTCCCTCCTCCTTCCTCCCATTCCCCACCCCTTTCCTTCCCCATTACCCCCCTCACCTCCTTCCCCCACTTTCCTTCTCCCTGATGTTTATGATGACTGAAACAAACTGATTTACTCTCTTAATTTCCAGGCCCATGAATGAGAAGAAAAAACACTAAAAAAAAAAAAAAAAAAAAAAAAAAAAAAAAAAACCATGGACGCTTTGACCGTTTCCCACTGTTTCTTGGTATTGTTTCTGTTTTGTTTTGTTCTTCTCTGTTCTTGCCGTTGTTGCTGCTGTTGTTGTTTTCGTTTGATTGTGTTTTGGTTTTCATTGATTTTCTACACAGCTCTCATTCTATAGCTATTTTCCTGTAATAAAAGACGAAGACAATCTGGATGCCATCATGACAGCAATGCCAAACGCTGAGGAGAGAACGAAGAAGACAACAACGCTGACATCACAATGACAGGACGAGAAGGAGAAGGCGAAAGAGAAAGGAAGAGGAGGAGGAAGAGGAGGAGGAGGAGGAAGAGGAGGAGGAGGGGAGTCGGAGAAAGAAGAGAGGAGGTGACGAAGAAGAACGAGGAAGTTGAGAAGGAGGAGGAGAAGGCGGAGGAGGAAGAGAAGGAGGAGGAGAAGGAGGAAGGAGGAGGAGGAGGAAGAGGAGGAGAAGAAGGAGGAGGTGGAGGAGGAGAAAAAGAAGAAGAAGGAGGAGGGAGTAGAGGGAGAAGGAGGCGGAGGAGGAGGAGGTGGAGGAGGAGGAAAGGAAAATGAGGAAGAGGAGGAGGAAGAGGAGGAGGAAGAGGAGGGAGAAAGAGGAGGAGGAGGAAAAGAAGGAGGAGGAGGAAGAGGAAGAGGAGGAGGAAGATTAGGAGGAGCAAAGGCTGGATTTGGACATTTCTTTGTGTGGAATATTTTCAAGGACATCATTAGCGTGGAATAACATAGGAGCTATTCTTTGATCTGTTATCCCTTCGGCACACATGATAGGAACGTCTTGAGAGACGTTCACTGAAGTTGGGTGACATATGGCGTATTCACTGGAATGGGATTCTCCAGAAATGGAATGGAAGATCCTCAAGGAAGCTCGTTGTGGAAGAATATCTTCAGGGACGCTCAATAAAGTGAAATATCTTCTGGGAGATCCAGTAGGATGGAATCTCTCTCCAGAGACCTCAACTGAATGAAACGTCTCTTGGGACATTCAATGAGATGCATTTTCTCCAGACATCTCAGCTGCGACATTCAACTTGATAAATCATCTCCATAAACCTGAACTAGGACATCCGGTGAATTGGATTATCTCTAGAGACATCAACTTGGCCGTCCCATGACATGGATTATCTCCATACACCTTGTGCTAGGACATCCATTAAATTGAATTATCTCTAGGGACATCAACTTGGACATCCAACGAGATGGACTATCTTCATACACCTGAACTAGGACATCCAATGAATTGGATTATCTCTAGAGACATCAACTTGAACATCAAAGAGATGGATTACCTCCATACACCTACACTGAAGTATAACGTTTCTAGAGATATGCTTCCTAGGGGGTGGAGGAGGGGGGGGATGGCATCTTCAGGCTCATTCTTTTGCGTGTAATACCTTCAGGGACTGTCAACCGTATGTGGGCATCGTTAGCGACATACTTCGTTGTGCAAAGGCTTCAGAGATATTCACTGGTTTCAATAGATATCTTTACAAAAGGATAACTGCGTTCGAGAGTTCTCTTTTGTGCGATCTCTCTCTCTCTCTCTCTCTCTCTCTCTCTCTCTCTCTCTCTCTCTCTCTGAATTAAACACACTGATGCACTGCAAACTAAAATCAGTCACACCAACAGCACGAAGACACTGAGAGTGACGTACTACCCAGCCGAACTGAGGCTCCCAAGGGAGGGAATCCCTGTCAGTATCTCCAGTCCAAACTGCACCATGACCAATAGGCCTACGTCTGTCATTTGATGATGGTGCAGCGTTTGTATTCGAAAGTATGTATGGTGGTACACCCACGGGAACGCTCACCTGGAGGTATTGCCGTATCTCACTCAGTGACTATTAAACAATGGCATCTGCCAGGGAGCAATTATGTCCCTGACGTTTTATTGGAATGTCCTGTGTGTGCCTGCACCCTATGTGAACACAACGCAGGCTTCCAAGGGTGGTGCAGGATTGCTCCCTGCTAGTTTGTTCAGCAGTTGAGGACAGTGCTTCTCAGGGTCTCACCCGCACCTTCGGATGTATCTTTTTTCTTCAAGATTCGTGAAGCATGTTTTTACCGTTGCCTTTCTTCATATTGTTTCTTTGCTTTTTCCCCTCTGCCTCATCTCTTCCCTTCATGCTTATTCCCAACCAACCACAAATCTTTAAAAAAAAAAAAAAGAAAGAAAGAAAAAAAAAAAAGAAAAGAAAAGAAGTAAACTAACTGCAAACATGAACAAATGGAATCGCAAGACAAAACACGACGCGTTTCGACCTCTTAGGTCTTCTTCAGGCAAGATAAAAACAACAACAAACACTCTGGACAACGAACATGAAGAACGAACAATCACCTATCTCATTGAATTCGGCGCAAGAGGGCCGTTGAATGGAAGAATTGAAGGAGGGAAAGGAGGAGCGAGAGGCTGAAGAAGGGAAAGGATGGCAAAGACAAGAGGAAGGCAAGGAGAAAGGGAAAGAGGAAGAGCCACGTCCACCGCCTCTTCGTCCATCTTGTCCTCCTTCTCTCGTTCGCTCTGTTATTGCCCTCTTCCTTTTCCATTCCCTGTTACTGCCCTCTTCTTTTCCACACTTTTCCTGTTATTGCCCTCTTCCTTTTTCCATTTCCCTGTTATTGCCCTCTTCCTTTTCCATTTCCCTTGTCACTGCCCTCTTCTTTTTTTACTTTCCTGTTATTGCCCTCTTCTATTCCATTTCCCTGTTATTGCCCTCTTCCTTTTCCATTTCCCTGTTATTGCCCCCTTCCTTTCCATTTCCCTGTCACTGCCCTCTTCTTTTCCAATTTTCCTGTTATTGCCCTCTTCCTCTTTCCATTTCCCTGTTATGCCCTCTTCCTTTTTTATTTCTCTGTTACTGCCCTCTTCTTTTCCAATTTTCCTGTTATTGCCCCTCTTCCTTTTCCATTTCCCTGTTATTGCCCTCTTCCTTTTCCATTTCTCCTGTTATTGCCCTCTTCCTTTTCCATTTCCCTGTCACTGCCCTCTTCTTTTCCAATTTTCCTGTTATTGCCCTCTTCCTTTTCCATTTTCCCTGTTATTGCCCTCTTCCTTTTCCATTTCCCTGTCACTGCCCTCTTCTTTTCCAATTTTCCTGTTATTGCCCTCTTCCTTTTCCATTTCCCTGTCACTTGCCCTCTTCTTTTCCAATTTTCCTAATATTGCCCTCTTCCGTTTCCATTTTCCTGTTATTGCCCCCTTCCTTTTTCCATTTTCCTGTTATTGCCCCCTTCCTTTTTCCATTTTCCTGTATTGCCCTCTTCCTTTTCCATGTTCCTGTTGTTGCCCTCTTCCTTTCCATTTTTCCTGTTATTGCTCTCATCCTTGTCCATTTTCCTCTATATTGCCCTCTTCCTTTTCCATTTCCTGTTGTTGCCCTCTTCCTTTTCAATTTCCTGTGTTTCCCTCTTCCTTTTCCATTTCCTATTGTTGCCCTCTTCCTTTTCCGTTTTCCTGTTATTACTCTCTTCCCTTTCCATTTTTCTTGTTATTGTTTCTCTTTCTTTTCCATTTTTCTGTTATTGCCCTCTTTATTTTCCATTTTCCAGTTATTGTCCTCTTCCTTTTTATTCTGCTGTTATTGCCCTCTTCATGTTCCATTTTCCTGTGGTTTGCTCTCTTCCTATTCCATTTTTCTGTTATTGCCCTCTTCCTTTTCTGAATTTCTTGCTATTGTTCTCTTTCTTTTTTCCATTTTCTGTTATTGCCCTCTTTGTTTTACATTTCCTGCGATTGCTCCCTTCCTTTTCCATTTTCCTGTTATTGTTCTGTTCCTTTTCCATTTTCCCGAAATTGCCCTCTTCCTTTTTCGTTTTTCTGATATTGCCTCTTCTCCCTTTCCTTTTCCATTTTCCTGATATTGTCCACTTCCTTTTCCATTTTCTGATATTTCCACTTCTCTTCCTTTTTCCATTTTCCTGATATTGTTCTCTTCCTTTTCCCTTTCTGTTTCCCCTAACCACGTTGTCCTAGTACCTGTGCCTTAGTCCTCTTAAATCCCTCCCAGCTTTTTCTAATTCAAAGTTGCTCCCTCCAGATCTTATTATTCGATCCGTCCGTATATCGCCGTTGATCAATGTTTATTTTTATCTTTCTATGTTATTCTTTTCAATCGTCGTTTCTTTCTTTGGTGGTAAATTCGTTTGCGTTTTCTTCCTCCTCCTCTTGACCTTTTCCTCCTTCGCTTTCTTTTTCTCCTTCCCTTCTTCTTCTTACCTCCCCCCCCCCCCCCCCCCTCCCCACACCCCCCTTTCTTCAGCCTCTCGCTCCTCTTTGTCCCCCTTCAACCCTCCACTTTCTTGCTCTTCTACTCTTCTTTTTCTGTCTTCTTCTTCGTTCTTCTTCCCGTTTCTTTTTCTTCCTCTCTCTCTCTCTTACCTCTACTTCTGTCCTTTTCTTCTACTTTCTCTTCTTTCTTTCCCCACTTCCACCTTCTATACTTCAACGTCGTCCTCCTTCTTTCTCTCCTGTTATTGCTTTGTTACGTTTCTTCTTTCTTCTCTGTCTTCCTTATTTTCTGTTTTCATTGTCTCACGCAACCCTGTCTTCATCCGTCTTTTCCTCTTTCTTCTCCTCTTCCTCTTCTTGTTCTTTTCCCTACCTCCCCCCCCCCCCACCCCCCCCCCCCCCGCCCTCTCTTGTATTCTTACTCTTCCCTCTTCTCTTCCTAACCCTCTTCCTCCTCCTTTTTCTCTCGTATCTTTCTTCCTCTGTTTTTTTTCATTTTTTTTGTCTCCTCCCCCCTTCTCCTTCTCTGTCCCCCCCCCCCCCCCCCCCCCCCCCCCATCTTCCTCTCCCTCCGTTGTGCATTTTTCACTTTTACTAC
>JADBJO010031289.1:15000-16927 GCA_016801955.1 Conus betulinus | reverse complement strand
AAGGAGAAACGGAGAGGAGCAGAAGAAAAAGAAGAAGAAACAGAACAAGAACAAGGAGAAGAAGAAGAAGTACGAGAGGAGGAGGATGTATGCGAGAAGAAGAGAGAAAAGAAGGACAACAACCACAACAACAACAACAACAACAGCAACAACAACGACCACAACAACGACAAGAAAAGGGAGAAAAAAGAAAAAAAAGCACCACATAAAAAAAAAAAAAAACGACTGTACTCAGTTTTTTTTATGTTCGACTTTTGTTAATGGTTTTTATTCTTATTTTATTTATTCATTCATTCATCTTATTTAGGTCTTCATCATCGTTTCATTTGGAATGGTGAACAAGAAAGGCTTTTTCTTTTTTTTTTGCTTAAACATTGTATGCCTATTATTCAATACCAGTGACGCTTTGTGCTACACATTCACATAGCCCACGTTCAGGCACAAGACACACAGTTCAAGAAGGAAAGCAAGGAACTTCATCCCTTCCCCCCCCTACCCCATAACTACCCCCCCCCTCCCACCCCCCCCCTCCCCCCCCCCCCCCGCCCCCCCCCCCCCCCCCCCTTCAAAAAAAAAAAAAGTCAAAGCTTGACATACAAGCCCTGAACTGATTCTTACACATTTTTAATTCATGTTGTTCACAGTCCAGCTGAATGGGTGTGTGTGGATGTATGTGGGTGGTTGAGGGTATGCAAGGGCTGTCATCTCTTCAATGTCAAGTCCTTGAATCATGCAAAAAAAAAAAAAAAAAAAAAAGAGAATGAATAAACCGTTTGTAACACGCAAAAGTTGCTTAAAAAAGCTTTTGATTCTTTCTTCCACAAATCCTTAAATCAGATGAAAAATGCCCCTCCTCTTTGTGGAACATCAGTGAACCAGGATTTAGCCATGTATACAGCAAAAACAACAAAAACAAAAGAAAAAAAAAAACAAAAACAAAAACAGAAGAAAAGGAAACAAAAGCTCATTCACTGAAGACTAACGCTCCTTTTTGATCTGACATATTCTCACCGGGAACACACAGAAGACCACAGAAACGAACCATGGTAACACTGGATATAACTGATACGAAAGGAAATCTTCATTTTGCTTGGGGAAGTTTGGAACTTACTATTTCAGGGAAAGTTGTGGGTTTTTTTCTTCCCCACCACCCCTGCCCCTTTTTTTTTTTTTTTTTTTTTTTTTTTTTTTTTTTTTTTTTGTCTCTCATCTTTCAATTTTAGCTCCTTTTTTCTTTTTTTTTTGGTAAAGGCGGTCCTTTTTTTTTTTTTTTCCTTTTTCCTTTTTCTTTTCTTTTCTCGTTTTTCCCTTCCGTCTCCCTTCAACTCTCACGCACCATGCAAGTTTGTGTGTTGTATTACTCTCAATGGACATTAATTATCTTGCTGATTTTAATATTTTTGGCGTTTGTTACAGCGCGTCTGGGTTTTATTTTTTATACTAGTGTTTGGGTGTTGTGACACTTTCACACCGTGTGTAACAGGGCTGAAAAAAAGGTAAATGAAGAAAGAAAGGCCTGGGCATCTTCCAGGAACCATCCTTGAAACGAAAGACGAAAATGAGATGCAAGGATGACACCAGAAGTGCACGAAAATGAATGAGAAAAAGGAAGAAGAAGAAGAAGAAGAGAAGAAGAAGAAGAAGAAGAAGAGAGAGAGAGAGAGAGAGAGAGAGAGAGAGAGTACATCTCGTCTCGCAAACCGGCGCCTAGTCCCCCCCCCCCAGGGCTATCCCTATAGTGAACAAAGGAGACTACAAGGAAGACACGAGGAATCTGCACTCAGGGTCTCCTGCTTTGTGTCCGTCCTTAAAGCACTGTTCACATTTAACTGGGCTGGCACAATCAGATACGCGATGCCCTTTTAGCGAGACATCGCCGACACTCCGATTCTTGCTGTTGTCTGGCAAGTTTTTGTTCTTTATGGGA
>JADBJO010031289.1:0-2500 GCA_016801955.1 Conus betulinus | reverse complement strand
GTTGACAGATGAGGAGAGAACGAACAAGAGAGCAGATGACAACAACCTGTTTGCCGTTGTTGGCAGATAGAGAGAACAAACAACGAAGATGACACAGCCTGTTGACAGGTGGAGATAACAAAGAACAAAGACGATACATATTTGTTGACAAATGGAGAGAACGAACAACAAAGAGGCCATAAAATTTGTTGACCGATGGAGAGAACAAACAAGAAAGAAGATAATAAAATTTGCAATTAAATTTGTGACGGATGGAAAGAACGAAAAGCAGACATCTTATCAATTTGCTGACAGATAGAGAGAACAAACAAGAAAGATCATCAAGTTGTTGACAGATGGAGAGAACGAACAACAAAGATAATCAAATGTGTTGACAAATAGAGAGAACGAACAAGAACGATCATCAAATGTGTTGACAGATGGCTTGGAGAACGAACAACAAATGATCATGAAATTGTGTGCCAGATGGAGAGAACGAACAACAAAGATTCTAGAGTTGTTGGAGATGTGTTTGACAGATGGACAGAACGAACAACAAAGATTTCTTAAAATGTGTTGCTGAACAGATGGAGGAGAACGCAAACAACAAAGATCTTATAAGAGTTGTTTGCAGATGGATAGAACGAACAACAAAGACCTTACAATTTGTTGATAGATGGAGAGAACGAACAACACGAGAGGTAAAATTTGTTGACAGATGGAGAGAACGAACAAAACCAGAGATCTAGAATTTGTTGACAGATGGCGAGAACGAACAATCAAGACCATAAAATTTGTTGACAGATGGGGAGAACGAACAAGAAAGACAACAAAATCTGTTGAGCAGATGGGGGGAACAAACAACAAAGACGACACAGCCAGTTGACAGGTGGAGAGAACAAAGAACGAAGACGATAAAGCCTGTTGACAGATGACCCCCCCCCCCCCCCCCCCCTCCCCTCCCCAAACAAAACAAACAAACAAAGACAATGAAGCCTGTGAGGGATGGAGCTAAAAAGAA
Organism: Conus betulinus; assembly: GCA_016801955.1. Taxonomy (NCBI): domain Eukaryota; kingdom Metazoa; phylum Mollusca; class Gastropoda; order Neogastropoda; family Conidae; genus Conus; species Conus betulinus. The sequence continues at coordinate 1,500 of JADBJO010031289.1, read as the reverse complement.
GACGACAAAGCCTACTGACGGATGACGATGGAGAGAACAAAGAACAAAGACGATGAAGCCTGTTGACGGTTGAATAGAATAAACAACGATTACAAAAGCCTACTGACGGATGGAGAGAACAAACAACAAAGATGATGAAGCCTGTTGACGGTTGAATAGAATAAACGGACAAGATAACAAGCCTGTTGACAGATAAATAGAATAAACCACAACGATAACAAAGCCTGTAGGCAGATGGAGAGAACAAACAACAAAGACGATGAAGCCTGTTGACAAAATGGAATAGAATAAACGACAAAGATTAAAAAGAAGCCTGTCGACAGATGGAAAGAACAAACAAGAAAGACAATAAAAAATGTTGACAAATGAATAGAATAAACGACAAAAGATAACAAAGCCTGTTGACAGATGGAGAGAAACAAACAACAAAGACGATGAAACCTGTGACAGATGAGGAGACTAAAACGACAAAGATAACAAAGCCTGTCGACAGATGGAGAGAATAAACAACAAAGACGATAAAGCCTGTTGACAAAGAATAGAATCAGCGACAAAGATAACAAGCCTGTTGACAGATGAATAGAATAAACCGACAATGCTAACAAAACCTGTTGACAGATGGAGAGAACAAACAACAAAGACCCAGGAATCCTATTGACAGAGAACAACGAGGTACCTTGGCGACAGATGGAGAAGACAACAACACAACAACCAACAACAACAACAACAACAAAAAAAGGGGGGGGGGGGGGGGGGGGGGAATTCTGGGGACAGACGGAGTAGACAAACTATAAAGACGATAAAAACCTAAAACTTGATTTTGAGGGTAACGCAAGATGGATAGAACAATTCAGTTCACTTCGGTCCTCCTAGCCCAGGTCACCAGATGGAGAGATTGAGAGAAATCGGCACGGACGTTCTGTTTCACTATCAGGCTAAAGCTTCAGTTCAGGGATGAACATACACACTTTGCAGATTACATGTACACTACACTACACTACACTACACTACACTACACTCTCTCACTCTCTCTCTCTCTCTCTCTCTCTCTCTCTCTCTCTCTCTCTCATACACACACAAACTGCGCAGGCACACACACTGTCAACGTGTAACGGCATCTACAAAAACCAAACCCTAAACTCACAGGTATAAATGGACAGCACGGACATAAAAAGTGGCGTGTTTAACTTCAACAGAATGCTGATTTTCTTCCATGAAGTCTCCCTGCAGGCACAGTGTTCCACGTCGAGAAAAAAATGTTGCGGTATCATGTTTCATATCTCAAAACGTTTAGGAAATGCGTTCCTTTAGGACACACACACACACACACACACACACACACACCCACACGCACTTACGATGTGCACCACGCACGCACCTATGCATAAACCCACGCAACGCGTCCCACACTACACACGCACTGAGCACGCGTGCGCGCGCACGAGCGCACACAAAAACACACCACCACCACAACCTTCCCCTATACAATACACCCATATC
>JADBJO010031288.1:10000-16930 GCA_016801955.1 Conus betulinus | reverse complement strand
TTTGTCAGAGTTACCCACGTTAGGGTCAGTGAAGAGCTTAATATGTCTATTCCTCAGAAAAAAAGCCAAACATGGAAACAACACACAAAACAACAACGACAACCTCAACAACAAATCAGATTATATTCATAGACATCATATATTCAGTGTCTAGTTTTAAGATAAGAAAAACTGTTTGATGCTTGAAATTACTTAAAATTGTGAAAGATAGTTTATCGCCTGCTATGCACATACATTGTAGTTTTCAGGCTGCCTTAGAGAAAGAAAATTTCTGAGAACACTGAAAGCATACAATATAACTCTGAGAGTATGGCCAAGAACTGGGATGTGTGTGTGTGTGTGTGTGTGTGTGTTGTGTGGTGTGTGTGTGTGTGTGTGTGTGTGTGTGAGTGCGCGCGTTGCGCGCGACTGCGCGTGCTTGTATATATGTGTGTGAATCTGTGTGCGTGCGGCGTGTGGTGTGGTGGTGTGTGTGTGTGTGTGTGTGTGTGTGCGTGCGTGCGTGCGTGCGTGTGCGCGCATGCGTGTGTTGTGTGTGCGTGTGTGTGTGTGCGTGTGTGTGTGTGCGTGTGTGTGTGTGTGTGTGTGTGTGGTGTGTGTGTTGTGTGTGCGTGCGCGCGCGCCTGTTCGTGCGTGTTTTTGTGCGTTCGTGTGTGCACACACACACTACACACACACACACACACACACACACACACACACACACAACCACACACACACACACACACACACACAACACACACACACACACATACACACACACACACACATATATATATATATATATATATATATAACATTAGAAGCGGATCAGTCGTCTTTCGTTGTTTGTCTCTCTTTTACCTTTTTTTTCCCCTGATAAGAAAAAGCACCATCACTCCCCAGTTTTTCCCCATCCCGGGTTCTGAATCTAATGAATCACAAACTTTTCTCTTTTCAACCTCTGTGGCAGATAGTCCAGTGACAAGAAATGCAATGTTGCCCCAGCCTTTTAAAGAATAAGGCGTGATGTAGGTCAGTCCCTGCATATCATCTGTAGGTTTGTTGTTTGTTTGTTGTTTGTTTGTCCGCCACCTGTCCTGCCATCTTTAAATGATGGTTTAAGTGCCCCTCTCACAGAGGAGACAGTGGTCTGAGGTCCTGTGTGCAGCTTGCCGTCAGCGCATGTTACAGATCCTAGGACGTTAAGGGGATTGTTCCAGATATAAATTCTGTGAGGAAATCCATTTTCATAGGAAAGAAAAATACCTGGCGCTATAATATGACCTTAAAGGAATTGTTCAGGACAAAATTCTGTGAGGAAATCAATTTTCATTGGAAAAAAAAAAAAAAAAAGACAGATGTGGCACTATACTATGACCTTAAAGAAATTGTTCAGGACAAAGCTCTGTAAGGAAATCTGTTTTCATAAAAGAGAAAAAAAAAAAAACCTATAGGGCTACACAATGGCGAAATGGAGACGGAGGAATTTGTTGCGAGGATGTGGTCATACAATGCTATCAATGGTGTGACAGTGCAATAGGATTTAAGAAACTGCTGCGTTTGAGAAAAAAAAAAAAAAAAAAACAGTGTGTGTGTGGTGTGTGTGTGTGTGTGTGTGTGTGTGCGTGCGTGCATGTGCGTGTGCGCGCGCAACGCGTGTGTGTGTGACTGTATGTGTGTGTGTGTCTATGTATGTGTGTGTGTGTGTGTTGTGTGTGTGTGTGTGTGTGTGTGGGTGTGTGTGTGTGTGGTGTGTGTGAAGATGTTGCTGACCTGTGCATTGACCCAACGTATTGGTCAGATGTTGGATGCCTTCCTGACCACTGTGTGCGCCACTGCTGTAGTTCTCTGTGTCTGTCTGTCTGTCTGTCTGTCTGTCTGTTTCTGTATCTGCTTGGTGTTCTGTCTGTCTGTCTGTCTGTCTGTCTGTTTCTGTATCTGCTTGTGTGTCTGTCTGTGTCTGTCTGTCTGTCTGTCTGTCTCTGTATCTGCTTGTGTGTGTGTCTGTCTGTCTGCCTCTTTCCTCTTCTGTTTCTCTCTGTCTGTCTGTCTTTGTCTGTCTGTCTGTCTGTCTGTCTGTCTGTCTCTGTCTGTCTTCTGTCTGTCTGTCTGTCTGTCTCCTCTCTCTCTCTCTCTCTCTCTCTCTCTCTCTCTCTCTCTCTCTCTCTCTCTGTACGTGTCTGGGCACGTGTCATCTGTGGGGTGCTTCCCTCGATGGTCGGAGTAGAGTTTTGTGATCATAAAAACATGCACTATATGCACACACGCAACATTTTATACATACACGCAATGACACACCCATATACACTCAAGGGTGCACACACACACACACACACACACACACGCGCGCGCGCGCGCGGATACAGAGAGAGAGAGAGAGAGAGAGAGAGAGAGAGAGAGAGAGAGAGAGGGGGAGAGGGTTCAAATAAGTAAAGATCCGAACAATTTTCAGTTTCTTTTTTTGTGATATTTATTCAGATAATGCAAGACCTTACAGGTGCGCCACAAGAGGACAATGCGCAGAGACGTCAACCGAACAGCAGCATGTCTGTCAGTGATTCTTATGAATATTCCTCAGGTACTGTTAGGACACCTGAATGAAACACAAACAGACAACCGTCAATGACAAAGAAACTAAGGAAGAAAGAAAACCAAGGAAAAAGACAACTCCACCCATGTTTGTCGTCGTGTGTCATTTTGTTTAAGGTTTGGCTGATGAAAGACACTGTGTCCCTCGTCAGGTAGACTACTTTACAACCCAGGCTTCGTGCCTAACCTGTTGACGTTGTCATTTAAACTAAGAAAACAAAATCCACTTTAGCGCTAAGCAAAGACAATACATAGAAAAAAAAAACACAATGTTTAAACCGTTAAATCTGATTTCTTATACATCAAACAAAAACTTGTACGTATCCCTTAACCCAGTAGGCTAAGGACTGCTACATAAATATCAAACATAAGACACAACAGTTACCTCCCCCTCACCCGTTCCTCACCTCCCCCTCCCCCCCCCCCCTTCCCTCCCCATCTGATTTTAACACTTATTTCATACTTTTGGTCAAGAATCAAGAATAAAGCAGATTATTTTCCTGGAAAACAATCCTGTCAAATTCACACTTTTTTTTTTTCAACACAAAAAAAATGCAAAGGCATTGACAAAAGGTAGACTTTTAAAGTCCGACTTCCGACTTCGCTAGACACAGCAAGGGAAGCAACTGCCACACCTAACGGGTCATCCCTGACCAGAACATCATTTGCTAAAAAAAAAAAAAAAAAAAAAAAAAAAAGATTTCCTCTGCCCACTACTTGTAAAAACGTTATTCATCAGCATACGTGTATGATGAAATAATAGTTCAGGCATAATGTTATTTGTTTTATATAGATTCTTGTTTAAATATTTTTTTTTGAATGTGTTAAGGAAACAGTTTCCAGAATACACATTGAGTTGTGTGTGTGTGTGTGTGTGTGTGTGTGTGTGTGTGTGTGTGTGTGTGTGTGTGTGTGTGTGTGTGTGTGTGATGGGGTCCATGGCAGTATTTTAATTTCATTTCTTGATGTAATGAGTGCACTGTTTTTAGCCACTTTCGTTTTCATGGCGCATCCCAAAAAAAAAAAATATTGAGTGCCTGAATGTGCATCTCACTGTCAGCGATGCCTTTACTCCTTTCTCTGCCTTATGTACGGAACATTTTTGTTGATTTTCGGTTTTAATTTCATCTTCAGGGGACACAGTAAGCGGAGGTGACATCGCTACCATTCTCTACTATCACTCCCTGACGACTTGAACGATAAATGCTAAACCATGCTGTAAAATAAGCATAAAAAATCACACATAGAACACGTGTATAGGATAGAATATACCATAGGGGAAATAAAAGGTTTGTACTTGTGAATAATAGCACATAAGTTTAGATGAAGAAAAAAAAATGGAAAAAAAGAAAGTTCTGTGTTCCAACACAGTTGTTTTCGTCACGAATCAGTACACTTGGGTGCACAGTTCCACGTCTGTCAGATGAAAAGCCCACCCGCCAATGGTGCAAAAAGATTTGTCATTAAATGGAACATTCAACCAAAAAGAAAAAGATTCCACAGACCACTCAGCTCTCAGCTCCTCTCTATCGATATTTTTCAAACAGCATTTCCATTTTGCTGTATAGTTCTGAGTCTCCAAGCAGAATATATCCGGGCTGTCAGCATCAATGGATGAAGACAGTTTGGAAGGGGCAGGGACAACCGCCAGAAGTTCTGAGGGCCGTGACTCCTGCTCGCTGTCAGCGATGGACAGGGAGTTGAGCAGCTCCTTCTCTCTGTACATTTCATACAGCATGTCCATCTTGCTGTACAGTTCTGGATCTCCTGGCAGAACGTCCAGATCGTCAGGATCAACACATGGACACACTTTGGAGGGAGAAGGGAGAGCCGCCAGAACCTCCTCTAAGGGCCGTGGCTCCAGCTCACTTTCAGCGATGAAAAAGGAGTTATGGTTCTTGGGGCTGTCTGAGGTCAGGTGTTGGGGACTGTCGCTCTGGATCATGAAGAGTGAAATCTACCCAGGTGCCTGGTCTGTTGATATCCCCTGTAGACACTGGCTGTATGCCGACCTGGGTGGATGGTTGGCCGGAGGATGCTGGGTGTATTAGGCTGCCGATTCGTATGAGGCTTCTTGCTCTGCTCCTCATTCTGTGAGCATTCAGGGAGGCGGACAGCTGCAGCAGTCTTTGGCTGGTGTCTGGGGAAGCAAAGGTGACTCGCTTCTGCTCTTGGCCTTGAGGAAGATCGACGTGAGGACCTCAACACATTAGTGTCAGCATCACGCAATTTCTGTCTTTGCACTTTAGGTCTGGTGTGTGCTTTCCTCGCATTATTCACTTTGGTAGAAAGACAGTTTGGAGGTGGAGATGGTTTCTTTGCGGCGGTGACCGCTTTCTTTCTGTCTCCGCTCTCTGCCGACAGTTGTCGCCCCATCGAATGTCGTCCCGTGAAGCGAGGGATTCGGGACTTGCCCCCCAACCTCACAGGACTGCCAGGAGATGGCCCTTGGGATGGAGATGCACAGTCCAGAAGGCCAGGGTGTGGTGGTCAGAGAACTGACAGAGGGCCTGGGGATTCTGCTGGGTCTGGGGGTGGTACCCCAGGTGGAGACAGCGACTGACGTCATCTGCTGTCCGTCTTCTCTTCCCTCCGTCCTCTGTGAGTCCTCACTGCCGCCTTCACGTAACACCTGCAATCAATCAATCAATCAGTCAAACACCAAAACCATCACCACCACCCCTTTCACCCCCTACCAAAGTGTTTAGCATGTAACTAAAGTGTTATCCAGCCAGCACAGTCACGTAGTTGTAGACAGAGAGACGTATGTATGGTGCACTGACGGACATGTACATAGAAACATCTATGTATGGTGCACACTGACAGACATGTACATAGAAACATCTATGTATGGTGCACTGACACACATGTACTAGAAACATCTATGTAGGGGCACTGACAGACATGTACATAGAAACATCTATGTATGGTGCACTGACAGACATGTACATAGAAACATCTATGTAGGGTGCACTGACAGACAGGTACATAAAACATCTATGTATGGTGCACTGACAGACAGACATGTATATAGAAAACACACTCCTACACAGGGCGCACGCGCGCGCGCACACACACGCACACACGCACAGACGCTCTCTCACTCACTCACACACACACACACACACACACACACACACACACACACACACACAACACACACACACACACGCACACGCACACACATTTGCTCGCGCGCACACACACACACTCACTCACTCACTCACTCACTTACTCACTCACACACACACACACACACATACACACACGCGCGCGCGCGCGCGCGCGCACACACACACACACAGAGACATAACACACTTGCGGTGCACGTGCACACACACACACACACACACACACACACACACACACACACACACACACACACCAACACTTCCGCGCGCACAGACGCCCAACTCCTCCTACACACCACACACACACACACACACACACACACACACACACACACACACACACACACACCACCAAAAATACGCATGCAAACACAATGGAGTGTACACATACGCAAGAGCATACATAGTCTTACTCTCGCCTTCACGTACACACACTCGAACAGACAACATCATTTGAATTACAGAGGGGAAGTAGACAGGAGGGTCCAGTTTCGCGTACATAATATCTGTGCAGAAACACTGGCTAAAATCATAACACAAATAATAAAAAAAAAGAGCAAGATGCAGTTACTGGCGGGTAGTAGAAAACAGACTTTACAGTATACGGGATTCATACAAGGGGGGTAGAAAACGGGACTTTATCAGTATGCAGATGATACGGGATTCATACAAGAGACGTCATGCAGTCCTTACAGGAGGCGGTCACAGCACTTTAAGTCGATGAACATGTCCCAGGGTTGAAATTAAATAGACAAAATGCAATGCAATGTGTATAGGAAGCCAACATGACTGACAAGTAGGATATATGCTTCATTTACACGTCCAAAGAAATTATAATATTCGGTATTTGGTTTACAAATGATTCGAAATACCTGTGCTAAGATCAACTTTGAAGAGAAGTTTAGAGAAATACAAACTTAGAAGAGAAATTTAGAGAAATACAACTGCTAATATTAAATGATCAAGTAGCCATTCTTTTTTTTTCATCTCGTCAAAAACAGTGTTTCTGTGGTAGTTACTACTCAACCTTCCTGATTTTATTGTGAATGCCATACAGACATGAGTTTTCCGGTTTAGAATTTTAAAGAATAGAAATGAGAAAAATATCACATGAAAATGTAAATCAATGTGTTCTAGGAATTCCTGATGTACTTTGGTAGATGAATGCATTAAAGATCATATGGATCAGAACACTGCCTTCGATCAAACATAAATGGACTCAAGAATC
>JADBJO010031287.1:0-16931 GCA_016801955.1 Conus betulinus | reverse complement strand
TGGGGACGGGGGAACGCGTTACATTGTAAAAAATACACTAAGGAATATAAAAAGCAGTTCACGGATGGTGAATGGAGAGAGATTAGGGGGACGGACTATAATTTATACTGCTACACTCAAGAAGATTTAAAACAGCAGCTCCACGCGCATGGCGAATGAGGATTATGGCCGACTAGTAACGGTCTACAATACACCCAAGAGATTAGAACAAAGCAGCTCACATGAAGGTGAACATACATTTTACAATACACTTCAGAATATCTGGCCAGCAGCTCACCACGAAGGGTGATACATTACATCTCTACACAATACACATCAACGAGATACAAGCAGGCAGGCTCACCCGAAGGTTGCAACATGGGAGATGACATACTACATTTCTATCACTACATTCCACGAACGGTTTCCAGAGATGGTGCTCTCCCACTTGTGGAAGTCTTTAACCAAGATCCTCAACCCCCCCCCACCACCCCCCACCAACCCACTTACACCAACACAACACACTGGGGAACAGGACAGCACGCAACTTCTTAGGGGAAAGAATGGGGATAACAAGCAGGGGAATGGAGGACTTCATGCAGGGACCCCACGTGCGTGAACACGTGGTCAAGGCAGTGCCACTGTAGGCGAAGGTTGAGTTCTTATGTGAAGGGACGTCTTGCGTGGGGTTTACCTGTTGGACTTGGTGATAGGATGACAAAAAACAGGGACTGCAAAACGTCCACTGGAAAACATACACACAAACACAACACAAGCACACGACAACAGAGTTAAACAGTGACGTATATGTTATTTTACAAAAAAGGACACCACTCAAAACAGTTTTCGGGATATTTCGGCCGAAAATTATTTGAAAATAAAATAAAATAAAACGTCACTTTACGCTTGTGTGTGCTTGTGTTGTTTTGTTGTATGACCTGTAATAGCTTAATCATCATTTTTGAGGAATATGCCAACGATAATTCTGAATGAGCCTCTGTGTGTGTTGTGGTGTGTGTGTGTGTGTGTGTGTAGTGTTGGTGTGTGTGTGTGTGTCTGTCTGTGGTGCGTGGTTTCGTGCGTGTCGTGCTTGCAGTGCCGTGCGTTGCCTGCTGTTGCCTGCGTACGTGAGTGGTGTCGTGCGGAGTGCGTTGCGGTTGATGGCGTGAGTGCGTAGTGAAGTGCGTTGTGGTGTTGGTGTGTGGTGTGTGTGTGTGTGTGTGTGTGTCGGGTGTGGTGTGTGTGTGGTGCGTGTGCGGTGTGGTTGCGCAAGTGTGTGCGAACGTGCGCGAGTTTGCTTGACACGTGGCAGTTGCGTGCAGTGCAGCGTAGGGCCGTACGGTGGAGTGTGCGTGAGTACATTTGCACGCGTGGGCGTGCGTGCGTTGTGCATCGTGCATTGCGTGCATGGTTGCCCGTTGCATGCATGGGCGGTGTGCATGTGTAACTCTGTGCGTTCGTTTTGTTTGTTTTCATCGAATGTCTCCCACCGTTGCAAGGTTAAAACTAAAGACCACTGGGACCGCAATTACTTCACTGGTTTAAGGGAAAACTCGAATGAATATGGCAGCAGTAGGCCTGACCCACCTTATTCCAAAGGGGTTCTGTTACCAGGAAAGATTTGGTGTTTCTTTCTTTTTTTTCGGTGAGGTCGGCGATATATATAGGCCTAAGCGCCAGACAAAGGCACAGACCAGGGCTGACAACAGAGAGTGTCAATAAACTCAAAAGGTGGTGGTTTGCATCACATTTAATAATGGATTTATGCGAACTTGTGTTTCAGTTCAAAACGCTACCATACAGACAAGGTTTTCTGGAGTCCTCGTACTAGGGACAATTGGCCCTTTTAAGGGTACACCCGAAGGTGCTGGAGCGGGACCAGAGAAGTAACTTGGACATCAAAACTTGCTGAAACAAACCAGTTGGGGAAGCAGTCCTGCACCACCTCTGGGCAGCCTCGCTCGTGAAGTCACTTAGGGTGCAAGGCACGCACCAGGGAATTATCCATGACGGCCAAAAGGGACATAGTTGCTTGCCTGGCAGATGGCATTGTGTTAATGATACTCTGGATGAGGACTAATAGCATTATCATGGACCATATCATTGTTTATACTCCCGGCCATTCCCCATGACCCATTCAAACCACCATGTCCGAAAAAATAACAATACAAAAGTAAGATCATTATATTAGTATATGTCACAGGTACTATAGAATTAGAAAGAAGGGACGAAATAAACGTGGCGAGAAGGGAATGGTGAAGATGAAGTTTCCTTCACAAATGACCAGTATGCTACTTTCTGCAGCCGTGGTATATTGTGATGTCACGAGAGAGAGAGAGGAGAGAGAGGCAGAGAGATAGAGATAGACGGAGAGAGAGAGAGAGAAGAGGGAGACGAGGCGTGTTATCTTCCATTTAAGGGAGGGGAAAGCTGTTTAAAGGCTTTTTGTTGAGTGGAAGCGTACAACCATTACGAGACGGGGCAGGGATTTTTTTTTTTTTTTTTTTTGCACGAACCCCATTTTACAGTTTTTTATTAAAAATGTTATGGGACGTTCATCTCTTTAGAGAGAGTTGAGAATTTCAGTCCATTACTTTGTATGGATGAGGGTCTGTGTGTGTTGTTGTGTGTGTTGTGTGTGTGTGGTGTGTGTGTTGTTGTGTGTTGTGTGAAGAGAGAGAGAGAGAGAAGAGAGACGAGAGAGTTGGGGGTTGTTTTTTTTTTTTTTTGTTTTTTTTTTTTTTTTTTTTTTATTTTTTTTTTTTTCTTTTTATTTTTTTTCCCTCTTTTATTTTGATCATTGTAAACTTTTATATTCATGTATTCATGGAGAATCTTTGTTACATCTAAGGATTCATTAATTGAGACTGTAACGCTCTTGTAGAGAATCAGCAACATATACCTTAAATCTCTCTTGTCCACTTTCTTCCTCTTCTTCCCTTCCTCTTTGTTTATAATCAAGCTGGCTTAAAATTTCGTTTGTAAACGTACGTGAGATAGGATGTTCAAATGCGCCAGTTTTATTTGGTCGCGGCCCGACAACTGAGCAAAACAGATCTGACATCGGAATGTGAATTGCTGAGTTAGTTTACCCACCAAAAAATGATGTTGACTTTCGCATGCCATGAACAGCCACAAACAAATCCTAGTTATCTCACATAATGGAATGAAAACAATCTCACCAATCAATTCTAACGTCAAAGCAAAGTGATACAACTTGGTCCTCATTACAAATTCTTTGATAACGATTTTCCTTTATCTCCTTTTTTGTTTTCCCCCTTTCCTCTTTCTTCTTTTTCTTTTCCTCCTTTTTCTCCACACCTGTCTATAATACTCCTCATGGATATTTTGAACTATGTATATTCTAAATCTCTATGTTTCTTTCTTCTTTCTTTTTTTCTTGTCCCTTTTGTTTTTTTTTATTTTTTTTTGTGTTGTTTTTTAATTCTTCTGGATATTTCAAATAAAGGCGGGGGTATGGGGAGGGGCTGTTGGGTAGGGGTATGAGCATGTTCCCAAAGTAATCATTAAAAAATCGCTCAAAAGGTGAACCGCCCTACCCCCCCACTAAAACTAAACCCAAAACTAACCAAACCCAAAACCACCCCTCCACTCCCCCCCCCGACTATATACAAGATTCAAACGGGCTGCCATGAATGGACTCTCGTTTCCGCCATCCATTCTTCCTTTCTCGCTCTCTCCTCCTCTCATCGGGGGAGAGTAAAAGAGGACCACTCACAAAACCGTTCTCTTGCTTTTCCGGCTGGCTGTCCCTGTCCTCTCCGCACTTTTTCTGTGGCCGAGTAATAGGGAGGGGGGGGGGGGGGAACAGAAAAAATCAAAAAAAAAACACATTACTGTAAATTTCATAGCAATGTGAGATTAAGTTTTTTGTCTGCCTTCTTCCGGTGGATCTACCCGCAAATTTCTGCTGCTCCTTTTCAGACTAAATAACGGCCCGTTTTTTGTTTCGCTTTCGCCTCGTTTTTTTTGTTTATGTTTTTCTTGGTTTTAACAATTTCAACGGGGGGGGGGACATAAAACTGAACAATGAACCCACAGGTTATTCATAAAATAATTTCATTCCAGGTCAATAAAGTTTTCTGGCAAAAAAGTGCAAAAAAACAAATTCAATAGGTAGGGGGGGACGATTTTCACCTGCAATGCTAAAGAAAAAAAACAAAAAGTTCCCTTCATATGCCCATGCAAAAACGTACCCCCCCTTTCAACAAACATTCAACATTTCACCTGTCGTGCTTTCTATGCAAGTCACGCCAAGATCGTTACAAAACATAGACAACACACTGCTTCAGTTTGCGTTTATACGCTTTCGTAACAAAATATGTAAAAAAAAAAAAAAAAAAAAAAAAAAAAACAAAAAAAATAAAAAATCATTTTACAAAATCAAGACTTCCCTCTTCGCTAACCCAAATGCGCCCCCAACAATGTGGGCTCTTAAGTCTGTTTTAGCCAGCAAAGTTTAAACCCCCTCACTTTTTTACCCCCCTACACCTCCCGGGTCCCCCCTCCCCCACCCCCCCCCCCCCCCCCCCCCCCCCCCCCCTTCCCCCCCACCTCCCCCCTCCCCCCCTCGCCCCCCCCCCCCCCCCCCTTATTAACCGCGCCCCTCTTCTCCACCTCTTCTTGCTTTTTTCTTCTCTTCAACTAGATGATGGTCTTAGTCTTCCGTTCCCCCTTTGCCATTTGCTCCTGCATGTGGCTGTTATTCTCATTAGGTCATAGGTTACAACAGAGAACCTATTCCATGTCTGCGTTTCATTTCTTCTGGGCTACTGTGGGGCACATAGAACTTAATACAGATTCTCTTTGTATGATGTTTGTGGTTTTTGGGATGACGTTTAAAACTTCCAAAACTGTTGTGGTGCACGTGCACGTGCTTTTGCTTGGTCAGCCTGATCCAGGACGTTTCACACGAAGACAGTGTACATCAGAACACACCACACAACAACCCTTTAACTATGACATTTCTCCAATGTCAAAAGGTTTATTTTCCCGAATATAAAAAAAAGGGCAAACAAATGAACACAACACCATTTCGCTTATTTAACACAATGTACATTGCAAAAAAAAATGAAAAAGAAAAAATACCATACCCTGCTGACACACTTCACGCTTTCAACAAAAAATCGCAGAATACTTTAGTTTTTTACATATAAATTTATCCCACAAGGAGATTTTTTTTTTTTAAAAAAGATTCATAAGCAGGCAAACAAACTGCATATAGTTAAAAAATACCACGCACTTTCTTTTTATTTCTTTCATTTGGTCCAAAAAAAAAATGGTTTGTCAAAAAACAACACAATTATTGCCACGGCAGGTACCGGCCAAGAAAAAGAAGCAATTACAACTAAGAAAGTAAAAAAGGGTCAAGCTAAAACAAAGAAGAGAGGAGGGGGACATTGATGGACATGATTTTTTTTCAAAACTAAATCATAGACCCAAAGGATTCTCTTGGGAGACCTAGGAGAACCGTGAGCGACAGCAACTTGTAAAATCCCAACACATCAACTTGGCAGGCTCATCCTATCCAATCTCACATTGTGGCATACTGCCTGTTTGACATTTCTACCTCCCGCACACCTCTCTTGGATCCCCTCCTAGCCCTCCTAATCTTCGCTCCATCCCCTTCATCTTCTCCTCACATCATCTCTAAGCCCCCTCCCCCGTCCCATCCCTGTTTTTCCAGTATCCATGTTCTTTTCTATTCTAAGCTTTCTAACTAAAAGAAAACCCATTTTTTTTTTCCATCATGTTCCATCTACCATTACAATGTCATTGTATCATAGCCATGTGAAAAGACGATAAAGAAACAAAGAAATTCATGGAACAAACATTTTTTGTTTAAAAGTATCCCTCTTCACTGTAATCTTACAATTTTCAATCTTTCATTCCTTTGATACTTTACTGTGGTCTTATTTTGTCTAGTCCAAGTTTTGTAGTTCTGCTCCAGACTGTGTTTGTTGGTAGGGTTCTTCTTACGGTCGTGCAGGTTAATAGCAATTTGCTGGTTCTGTTGGGGCTGTATTTTGTTATTAGTACTTTACAAGCAGCACTTTTCCCTAGTTACGGACACAGCTCTAAGCACTTTAATTATCCTGCATGCTCTTGTGTTACACACAGTGCACTGCTTACCTTGGTAGAGCCAACTGCAGAGCTATCCCCTGGTGCTGCATTTAGATGTTTTTCCCATGATATTCAGTTAAATACTTGTTTACTCACTCAGTTTTTCTTGTTTTATTCTTTTCGGCGCATGCTATGGTGTATACATGTCATCCATACCAACAGCCCAAAAAACTGGCCTTCTCTTCTTTCTGCAAGGTGATGTAATGAGATTCCACAGTGTGTTGCAAGATGGTTACGTAGCATTCACACATGGAAACCTCGATTTATAGTCTTATTTGAAAAGACTTCTTTCCTTTAAGGAAATAGAGTCAGAGAACCAATGTTAGTTCTTAAAGAGGAAAAATCCCCCCGGTACCAAAAACAGTCCAACAGAGATTCAAACAAGTAAGCCAAGAAACAGGAGGGATCATAAGTCTGGCGCTTCACCAAACTGAGCCATTCTGCTGGGGGGCCATAGACCTGCCACTAACTTGAACTGCATTTCCAAGGTTCGTTGATGAGGACCAAAACATCTGAAGCCACCGACACAACTGGTACAGCAGCTACTGCTGCCACAGAAGAAAAGCGGCTCATGTCAGGAACAGTGGAAATATTCTGACATTTTTTTCCTTATTCCAGAAGTTTTACTAAATGTATGATTTTGTTCAGAATTCCCATTTAAAAAAAAAAAAAAAAAAAAAAAAAAAAAAAAAAAAAACTAGACCACAGTGGGACCATACTTTACACAATTTCATTCAAAATTCGTGGATTTTGTAACGGTATATTCTATTTTCTATGAAAAAAAAACAAACAAAAAAAAACCCATAAAAACCCTTTTGCAATGAATGAAGAATGAAAGGTACAACCCGAGGTTAGTCTAATATCACCATTGTTGTGAACAGACATTAAATTCAATCAATCAAATCAATCGTACAATCGAGACCGAGGGTAAAAAACAAAGTACCTGGATTTCAGTTCAATAGCAGTCAAGGCTAGGAATTCAAGTCAGAAGTTTTGAAAACAACACTGTTAAAATCATCCTAAGGCAAAGGACAGAAAGAAGAAAAGAAATGGTGCTGAGCTGCAGATCTGGCAAGGTAAATGCATGCCAAACAATTAAAAACAAAATGAAACCAACAAGAAAAGAAAGAAGACCAGAGGCCGGAACATGCCTGTATAACTATCCCAGCTTAAAATTTTAAATCATGCAACTGAGGCTTTAACAGGCATATAATCATCCTATAATCTCAACTGAAGGTATTATGCTTTGAGATATGTAGGCACGGTGAAATTTCTCCACTCTTGAGACATCAGTTGTTGCTTATCCAGAGAATCTACACTTGGGCATTCATTGTGGTGTAAAAAAACATCGACAACAAAGAAATATGGGGTGGATGGGGAGACAATAACTTGATAAAAAGCTGCAGGATGTACACATACAACATACAGTTTCCTCACATTGGGAACTCTTTCATACATTCCTGGACACACACTCGCGTAATTTGTACGTGTGCACATACACCAATTCCCCACCCATATACACACAGCCTCAACTGATTTTGACTAAGAAAAATGTTTCTGCACACACATTCCCCCGCTCCCCCCCCCCGCCCCCCCCCCCCCCCCCCCCCCCCCACCCCACAACACTCGCACTTACACAAATACTCAGACTATGAAAAACAAACCACAAACAAAAAGACAGTTAAAAATCTGAACTCTGGGGAATGTACAGCTCACTTATATACAACTTTGCAGGCAAAGCCAGCAGTTTTGGATGCAAAATGAATTTTTTTTTTTTTTTAAGACTGATTCACTGAAAGCAAAAGAACAGTCCAACTAAAAACTGGAAGAGAGCGGCAGGGCCATCCAGCTACGACCCTAAGACACCGAGCAGTAGGTGGACAAAAACAGACTGCACCACTGCTGACAACAACCTAAAAACACAAATAAACACTCAAAAAATGTGGTGCAAAGTAAAGCTTATTTAAAATACAAATATTAAAAGAAACAAAACAAACAAAACAAAATGAAATGAATTTTGAACAGATCCTGCTTTCTTCAGATATGACATAAACAGACATGTAAAAGGCTCCACATCTACACGCCTCCAGACAGCTGTCTGCCAGGGGAATTATATTTTCACCATCAGCAACCTTCCATAGGAAAGGAAACATGAAAATGTTTACATGTCTTGGGAAAAAAAAAAAAAAAAAAAATGAGGAAAAAAAAAAAAAAAAAAAGAGAAAAAAAAAAAGTTTTGTAAATCTGAATATGCAAAGAATTACAAAGAAATATACACAAAAACTCATCTGATTATACAGACAAAACATAAAGCACTTTTGTATATTAATTAATGTGCAAAACTGCCATGCATGTGTGGGTATGTGGTGTGTGTGTGTGTGTGTGTGTGTTGCGTGTGTTGTGTGTTGTGTGCGTGTGTGTGAGTGTGCTGTGTGAGTGAGTGTGCTGTGTGTTTCTGGGCACTGTATTCATGTAAAACCTGCACATCATGAGGCACACATATCAATTCAACAAAAAAAAAAATTAAACCTGGATAATGTTAAATGCAATATATGTAAAATGAACACAAGAACTATGGCAATTGCCCATCATTTTTTTTTATCTGTATATGAACGACCACTTAAGGTTTTGTAGCTATGAGTGTTATAATTGCATGTCACACAATAAGTGGTGTCCAGAAATTTTTTGCTTAAACACAGTAAAGAGATGATGATGGGTGTTGATTAATCATAAAGTTACATTATGTAAGTGTACAATGTGTAACAGATGAAGAATCTAAACTGTGCAAAGTCAGGAAGGCAGGAAGACTAAAGGAAAGCAAAACGGTGAAAATTTTGAAAGATAGGGGTGGTGTGTGTGTGTGAGAGAGTGAGTGTGTTGTGTGAGAGAGTGAGAGAGTGAGTGAGGTGTGTGTGTGTGTGTGTGGTGTGTGTGTGTGGGTGTGTGTGTGTGGTTGTGTGCTGTTTTTCAGATTCCTACTATGCTTTGTTGTGGTTTTCACATCGTCATGCCAGACTGTTCAGGAACAGCACTCTGGTCTTTCCAGGCTTCCTTAGAAACATTTTTTATCAGCAAATCATTTTCCTTTTCAGGTGAACAAATTAATTTTTTTTTATTGCCTGTTTTTCTGCTGAAAGGAGAAGACTTTTATTCCTGAGAGTAGTAACGTTAGGGAAAAAAAAAAAAACACCTAATATGAGCTATTTAAAACTAAACCAGATTTATCCTAGAGCAATCAATGCATTTAAGAACTGTGAACATTCTTTCTTTCCATGATGATTCATCAGAGACAACCTTAGTACTTTCAACACCAACAAAGGTATCACAAGCACTTTAGAACTCCTACCTGATGATACAACAGTAAGCTCCACAGTCAAAATGTACAAACTAACAGACACCAGTAACATGACAATCAATGAGAAATACAATTAATGTTAGCTACGATACTCAGCCTCAAATTCCACTTACACTGGTACAGTGGCTGATGGTAGTTACAGACAGATTTTGTTGTTGGTTGTCAATTTGTTGTCCTTGCGTTCTTTGAAACCAAAAAAAAAAAGAAAAGAAAAATAGACCACAAAATAATCAAAAACAGCTCTGGAAAAAAAGAAAAAAAAAAAAAAGAATGGCTATTTAGCTATACAGCATGATCTTCAACAGTGCAAGACTCATATATGATGTTCAAAGAACACTTTTACCAGCACTGCATGAAGAAAAATACTTTCCTTGGTACTAGCAGAATGAACCTAGGAAGAAAATATTGATGGGTTGTTCTGTCTACAATTCTTTTGTTCTACGATTCTTTGGGCAATTAGTCTACTGATATCGCACAGGATTAGCAAGACAAGTGCACTAGGCAAAATATTGGCCAAATATGTGTGTATGTGAAAATCCATCAAAAAATGGTGAAATAACAGATGAGACTTTGTCATTATTTTCATCTTTTCATGGTATGGAATATGAATGCCAGGCAAGATTGGTTGCTGGTACTGGATCAAGACACCAGCTTTATCATGAAAGGGTGAAAACTCCAGTATTATGGAACGATGCACACAAAAATTAAGTTGAAGTAGATCAATGAGGAATTATCAGTCCAATGGGGGTCCAACCACAACAGCTGCAATGGGAGGCTGCTATTGATTTCTTTTTTTATCTCCAGCATAACATGAACCAGTTTACAGCCAGACAGCTGGTAATCTAACCTGTTACAACACAATATTATCAAAATTCCAGCTTGAATCTTGGGAATCTCGTTACAGCCTGATTTTTTTTTTTCCCCTCAAAACATGGCTAAGTGGAAAGGAATGAAGTGCAGAAGTATCACAGCACAGCGCTTTCTCTCCCAATTCTTGAAATACTGAGATTTACACATTTCAAAGTGATTCTGTTTAAAGGCTCTAAGAATACGTATGTTAACAGTCACATGTAATCACACACACACACACACACACACACACAACACACACACACACAACACGCTGGGCACACACACACACCACACACAAACACACACAACATACACTTTTGTCCCATGTGACTGTTGTTTTTATGGCATCAAGCATCATTCATTAGAAACTTAGAAATGCTGGTAACCATGATGAAGAGGAATTCTCTGTAAGTATGACCTCAAGTTGAGTTGAACAGGAGCTTATTCCTGAGAAGAGTGTGTACATGTCTGTTTACTTTCTACAGCTGTTGGGCTCCGGACACCAACCATAATCTGTCACTGCTCTTTGCTTCATTTCTGAACCATTCCCTATGCAGTCCATAACCATTAAAAGTTTCAAGTGATATGCTTAGGTGTACAAGCTTTTCTAATTATTATTCAAAGGGTTAACTTACCATTCATTTATGAGTACAGATATGGGTAGGACTGGTGGCCTACTAAAAGGGTTTTAACAGCAAATAAGTGTAAGTGGATCTAATATACGAACTGATGTTCAATGGGCAAGTAACACCATAAACACGGGACATGGCCGTTGTGTGAAGTATGTTCACTGTATGAAGTAACAAATATAAATATGGGTGCAGCTGGTCATGTGAAGTTATGTTCACTGTATGAAGTAACACATACAAAACATGGCGTCGTGTGGCTGTTCGTGTGAAGTAATGTTCACTGTATGAAGTAACACATATAAACATCGGGCATGGCTGGCTGTGTGTGAAGTAATGTTGGCACTGTAGAAGTAACCATATAAGTCACACATATAAACATGGGCGTGGCATTGGCTGTCGGTGCTGAAAGTAATGTCACTGCTGAAGTAACACATTATAAACATGGCCACGGCATGGCTGTCGTGTAAAGTAATGTTCACTGTAGGAAGTAACACATATAAACATGTATGGGGCTGTTGTCTGATGGAAATGCTCAGAGGGTTAGCGGTCACTTTCATGTACCGATGCATGAAACCTGTTGCCTGAACTAATGTCCAGGGCTAACGTCAACCTAAAGTCCCCAAACATAGGCATTGATGGGACTGTTGTCTAGCTACTGTCCCAATGGTTCGCAACAAGACATGTAAACGTGGAATAGACCCACAGCTGAACTACTGTCCCAAATGGGTTCAACAAGACCTGTCAAATGGGAAGGTCTGCTGTCTGAGCTATTTCCCAATGGTTCAATAAGACATGTACATGTGGGCGAGTGTGGCAGTCTGAGTAACTGTTCACATGTTTCGTAAGACTAAGACATGTACAGTGGGAATATCTGCAGTCTGAGCAACTGTTTCACATGTTGCGAATAAGACATGTAAACATGGAAAGGTCTGCAGTCAGGGCTACTGTCCCAAAGGTCCAATAGCATGTGGTACCTGTAGAAAGGTTTTATTCTGAACTATTGCTACATGGGTCAAATATGACGTAAATTTGAGAAGGTCTGCAGTCTGAGCTACTATTCAAATGGGTTAACCAGACAGTAACCATGGGAAGGTTACAGTCTGAGCTTCTCTTCATGGGGCTTTAAAGGGGGGTGCTGTTCTTAATGAATGGACTTTAGATCATGTATCTAGATCCTCTACTTATTCTGGCAAACAAACCACCGCGGTCTTCATTCTCCACCCCATTGTTGGAAACTTTTAGCCATGTTCCGGGAACCTTAGCTCCTGATCCTAGATCTTTAACTCCTATTCTGGCAAAACCCAACCCAATCTTCATTCTCAATTGTGGAAACTTTAATTCATGTTCGGGAACCCCGAGTTCATGATCCCAGATGGGTCTACTTAGTCTACTTACTGGCCAAACCCACCCCAATCGTCATTCTCAAATGTGGAAAAAACTTTAGTCCATGTGCCGGGAACCTGAATCTTGACTCGGCTAACGAACCTGGCATACCCTGTAATCCTGGATTAAAGGATGGGCTGAAACATGCTCTGGTTCATTGTGTCATGCAAATAAAACGTCATAAGAACAAAAGATCTAACCTGTGGCAGGGGAAATCTTTGGACAGTCCACATGTCCTGTGTATGCTGAGAAAAGCTGACAAATCTTGCACTCGTTCAGCATGTAAAATTTCATTTGATATGATAAACTCGGAGTTACCCGCATTTCTGGTACAACCAAAAAAAAAATTACAGGTAGAAGATGCCCACACTGATTTTCACAGATTTATTGTCAGGTTTCCAAAACAGCATGGGTCATACCAGTGGAACCTGGTGAAGCGTTGTGCATACATGCACACAGCGACGGAATTGGGGACTCGACTCATTCTTCATGAGTCCATGTGGTCAGTAAGCCATGTCAGAACATGATCAATTGTGCATGTATAAGCATTCAAAGAAGCATCTCTGAGCAGTTTTCTGCTCGGTAGGTAGCAATGATGATTAAATGTGGCTTTGCATTTCACTGCAGCATTGTGTTAATAATCAGAAGTGTTCCTTCTTCCCACAGAGATCGCTCAGTAAGAAACGGATCAGAGTAGTCATCACAACACCCCCGCGATCTCTGCAGATGGGGGTTGTAGTCTGGTCCAAGTTCAATCAGAAGTGAACCTGGATTTGCTTTTAAGTCAATATAATCAATTACGAGAACCTAAGAGCTTTTACGGTCAGTCAATTTATGAGAACCCACTTTAATCAGCAGCAGCACTGCAACTCACTCAAACATGATATGCTGATGATTAGCACACTGCCTGAATTACAGTGCGAACATGCCCACTAACAATATCCACCACACGGGTTATAGTGCTCCCAGCCTTCTGATATTACTGATCCAGCAGCTGAACCGTCTCTAGATAATGGCGGCGCCTGATCTACTGCTGTGGATCAAAGGGCAAGAAGACTTTACAGGTCTTGGTCACAGTTGTGTTCGAATAGAGTAAGTGACCTCTAGCCAAAAAGTCAATTATATGGGGAAACTTTATGTTTCTGCTATAATATTGCCATCTTTGATTATACTAACGAACAATCACTTCCCATGCTAACCATGGTAGTGGATTAAAAGGCTCCTCAACACACATCACAAAAAACACAACTATCCATATTTTGTGACACATAGGATCATGTAGTTCAAACAGCCCAATTTGTCAATCACACACCCGCACACACACAACACACACACAAACACAAAACACACAACACAAAGCAATTATTAAACGGAACAGTTGATGCAGGATCAATAGTAAGTCTTTATCTAGGTCAGCAAGCATGAGGCCCTCTAGGGATAGGCAAACAATCGTTCATATAAATGAAACAACAAAAATATGTGCACAAGGATGGGGACCAATACAATAAACCCGCTAATTATATCGAAGATTATAGGATAAAAGTACGTGTCTGATCTATATGTACCCCCACCCCCCCACCCCCAAATAAAAAGAAGGTATTTAAAGATTTAACTGCACAGGACATTGAGAAACTGCACATAAAAAGCAGGTTTCAAAAAAAGCTTATTCTCGCTGTCCCCCATCATATCTACACATTTGTGTATTGTTAAGACATATTGTTCTTCCACATAGATAGATATGCGCATAGCTTTCCAGGTGGTGTTGTCAATATAAAGTAATAGCCCATACTTGCCAAAACCTTTCTCTGTCCATATATTTGATGTGTAAAAGCCTTTCTTGCAAAAACCTAGACAACCAGACAACCTCCTGCAAGGAAACTGGAAAAGGGTGGTAAAATCCTATCACTGGTAAGAAAATTTCTAAACACCAAAACAGCGACTTTATTTTTTAAGACTTGGTAAGTTCACCATAACACTACATGACAAATACACAATTTTCCAGAATATAAGTGCACACTTCCTTCAAAAAAAAAAATAAATTAAAGAAAAAGACCACTCAAACATCTATCCTGCATAATAAAATGAGCTGCAAGTCAACAGTATAGTCATTGCTGAAAACGGTGGAAAACGTTGAGAAAAACAATCAACAACAACAAACAAAAAAAACTGGAGAGAGAAGACGGCTGCTTAAGACGTTGAAAATGAGGAACACCTCTGCCAGAAGACAGCAAATCATAACAGTGGGAGTATTTCAGAGAAAGAGATTCGGTTAAAGATTCCGAGATATGACAAACGTGGATTTTTCCCCCCTGACTCTCATGACTGACACCTTGCATATAAGTTCCTGTAAGATGTATGGTTACAAAGATGGGCACGGCAGTCCAAGTGAAACCAGGCGGAGCTAGGAGCAATTGCAATGGGGAGAGGATGTGGCGAGGCCCTGCAGAGGAAAGACAGGAGGGCAAAAGGCTCGAGATCGGGGCTTTCTAGAGCCCTGGTCTGCGTTCGTTTCTGGCTACAGAGAAATTGTTTCGGTCCCTCAAACAAAACTCATGAAGCAATGTATAAACACGCCACATGCAGTAGTCTAAACCCACAGCATCACACGCACCACATCACATACGTTAGCATGAACACACACAACACACACACCACACACACACACACACACACACACACGGCAACCCACCCACCACACACACACACAACACACACACGTGCTAACACACACACACACACACACACAACACACACACATACCAACAACCAAACACACAAGCACACATAAAGACAAAAGAAATGTGCAATATAAACATACAAACCCTACAGACGTCATCAAGAAACAGGGGCTGGACGGAACAGAACCTATGATGCCGACACAGTGCTTACACGAAAGAGCTGCCAGGAAAGAAAAGGCACACCGTCCTCAGACCATACCTTTTAATACAAAAAAATCTACACACTTAAGCTGTCAGCAACAGAAGACAGACAGAGATCCTACCCGAGGATGTCAAAGTGGACGTATAAATTGCTGTTGAATGTCAGGACACTGCCTTTGACGATTCTGTGCAGTGCATCTTAGTAGTCAGGCTTCTTGAACTAGCAAACACAAACCTGGACTTACCAGCCAGCTTTTTTTTTGTTTTGGACTGCCGCAAAACAGAAAAGAACGAGTGAAAACAAAAGCCAACCCACCAAATACACAGAAAGATGTTTTGATGGTTGGGCCGATACTCTGGTTATATAAAAAACAAATACTATGAATGAGGTAATCATGTATAACTGGGACAGCGTGGAAGTGCGATAAACACAATTAAACTCGACAGGGCCTCCTCGCGTCACCTCCATACTTGCGCAGGCAAGTCAGTGAGAAATCTCAGAGAAGGAGTCGCAGGCCGGCTTGTCAACAGTCAAGAATGAAATTACAGCCCTGGTGAGGAGAGAGGGGTGATGGTACACAGAATAAGTCAAAGGGAGAGGAAGTGTCGGGTTAGTGAGGGGGAGGGGGGGGGGGGGGGGGGGGGGGCTTGAATGTAACCGTATGAGGTAGACAGGAAGAGGGTGTGAACAGAGGTGGCAAAGGAGAATGTGGTGGGGCTGTTTAGATAATTCCAATGATAAATATTCCTTTCTGTCCATTTTTAACATGTACTGAATCCTATCTGGAATGATGGGGTTGTGAAACAAGTCCTCTTATGAAAGACAATACAGTAACAATGATAATGATGGGTGTTTCTTACATAGTTACCCACCCAGATCTGCCGTCCACAGCAAAAATACAACAAAAACACAGGCTGCAACATGCCCGACGGGTGATGAAGAAAATACAAAAACAGAAAGCTTGATATCCTTTCAGTATGTCTCATACAGGCTTAACAGAGAACAACTGAATGGAAGGATCAGAATGTTCAAGGGCTGGAGCCGTGTGAATGGTTGGAGTCATCTGTCAGTCAATCTTTGCATTTCCTCAGAATCTTCTGGGCATGAGGACATGAGGATTTGACACCTGCAACACAAGGAAATTCTTCTATTTCATGCTGTAAGAAACGCCTATTGAATATTGTGAAAAACAATCTTGGAACACAAGTCGTGACAGTAAAAGTAGAACAGTTCTGAAAGCACGAAAACCAAAGGGGCCTGAGACCCTCAACCGAAAAAAATAGGAGGGTTCATGTAACACTCTAAGGGTATCTACCTATTTAAAACAAGGTCACGATACATCTAAGATCTCTACTATAAAACAAACATCTGGGAAATTTTGAACAGACGATAAGGTTCCATCAACAGCGCCGTTGAATATAGTGTGCTGTTGATCGCAGATTCCGGTGGGGTAGGGTTCCATTCTTATCAGAAACAGTGCGTGGATGTGGGGTTGGGGGTGATAGCCCGACGGCCCTACCCAGAACTGGTTTGCTAAACGGCTCAGTGGGAAGACGGGACACACAGGATCCATTCACTAAAGTATGGTGTCTACGGGACAGTGTGCTGTGGGCACAGGAGTGCAGGGGTGTGGTAATCAGCACACTGTCCATTCTGGTGCAAACATGGAAACACAAGCACACACAGAACTCTCAAATAAACATTTATGG
>JADBJO010031286.1:10000-16931 GCA_016801955.1 Conus betulinus | reverse complement strand
CAGGCAGTGCAAATACACATGGATAGATAGATAGATAGATAGATAGATAGATAGGATAGATAGATAGATAGTAGATAGATAGATAGATAGACAGATAGACAAAGAGACAAAGAGTGACGTTGACAATGACAGTTTCTTTTGGAAAATGTCATTTTTTAGCCATTATACCAAAGGCTATGACATGGCTTCTTCAGAGAGAGAGAGAGAGAGAGAGAGAGAGAGAGAGAGAGAGAGAGAGAGAGAGAGAGAGAGAGAGAGAGAGAGAGAGAGAGAACAAAGGAACGAAATGTGTTTAATGAGGGAAAAGAATAAGCACACGTTTCAAACACAAAAGCCACGCTCCACACCGCAACCATTAACCAAAACACCCTTTCCAAGCACTCTACAAACCAAATGATAATGATGGCAAAAACCCAATGATAATAGTAATAGCAATAGTAATGAATGACAATGATTAAAACTAATAACATTACAATTCAAATATACCGACATGTGCACATACATACATATGCCTTGTCAAACATTATATCTATCAAATAGCACGATCTGAAAAAGATAGAAATACAGAACACATTATAATCACAAACAGAAATCAATATGATAGTAATTCAGTATTAAAACCAAGAAGAGACAGAGACAAAGAAAATTGGAGAGAGGGGAAGGGGGATGATGAAAAACAGGGGTAGAAAAGCTGAAGTGGAGAGATGTGAGAAAGATGGTGTGGAGGGAGTTTGATTTGGTGGATGTATTCTATAAAGCCAATACAGAAACACAGCGACAGAAACTGCTTATCTTTATGCTACAACATTATACAACACAGTACAATGCAACACATTACAATATAACACAAGTGTCAAAATGGAGTGACTGAGGGTGGAAAATGAAGCAAAATCTTGAAAGAGATAGGGTTATTTACCGCCAAAGACATAGACAAACAAACAAAGTGCCTTGTCCTGTACTTTGTTTGTCTGTATCCTTGGCGGTAAATAACCCTCTGTTTTTTTTTTTTTTTTCTAAATAATACAAAATAATACAATGCAAGACAAGACAAGAAAATATGATGTTTCCTTTTCACCATTTGGAGAATAAGGAGGATAATAACAACAGGCAAACAGTCATAACGACTAGCAGATTTAAAACAGGTCACTCAGCTAGGAATAGCACTTACTTGGAACTTTCCACAGACCTCCGTCTGTCTTCTTCAGCGTGGTGTTGCTACTGAGTGAACTGGAGTTCAGTGCACACGACCACAGGTCGAACCCTGGTCATGTGACTGAACAATGAGGGTGCTGTACACCGATGGCAAGGTGTGTCTGCCCCGGACCCGGTTGAGTGTGGGGTTGTTGGCTGCAATATGTATAGCCTCCTTCACCCCACGCTGAAAACCATCTATTGTCAGGGTCGAGGACGCGCTGATGTTCTCGTTATCGAACTGATGTTGCTGGGCATGTAGGTGGGCGCCTACTGGTGATGATTCCCTTTGTGTTCTGTCAAGCGTGTTTAAAATGTTTCTCTCGGTTTCCCCGACATAGTTCTCTTCACAGTCAAGACAGTCTGTTTGGTAGATCACTC
Source organism: Conus betulinus (assembly GCA_016801955.1). Classification (NCBI taxonomy): domain Eukaryota; kingdom Metazoa; phylum Mollusca; class Gastropoda; order Neogastropoda; family Conidae; genus Conus; species Conus betulinus. Next base: position 15,359 of record JADBJO010031286.1, on the reverse strand, counting down.
CAGACTTGTCCAGTTTGTCAGCTTGGTTCTTGGGGGCGACAAACTGGCTGTGGATGGTGTTGATAGGTTTGGGATGTACGGAGACGCCGGTTTTTTTTGATCTTCCTGCTCAAGGATTCAGTCACAGTGCGGGCATAGGGGATGATGCCATGTCCTTTACGCCTGGTTTGGTCTTGTTTGGTGGTAGGATGCGGTGTGATCTTCTTGCTAGCCGGGACGTTTCACGCCCACTTCTCATAGCCTGATATGGTGAGAACCAGTTTGAGGAGTTCCATTTCCTGGTCTTTGGCATCCTGAATAGAGCAGATGGTGTTGGCCCAATGGGTAAGGGTGTGTATCACTCTGAGTTTGTGTTCCAGTGGCTGGTGGCTTTTGGACTGTAGGCACTGGTCAGTGTGGATAGGTTTGTGGTACACACTGAAGGATAGGCTGTCCTTTGTCCGTGTATTGAGTGTGTCTAGCATGGCAATCGAGGTGTTCTCCTCCATCTTATGAGTGAATTTGATAGCAGGGTGTTGACTGTTCAAATGGTTAGTGAAGTCTTCCACCAGCTCCTTCTTGAGGATGGTCAAAGTGTCGTCCACATAGAAGCCCCAATAGCGTGGAGGAGAATGGTAAGAACGCCAGGTGTGTGTGTGTGTGTGTGTGTGTGTGTGTGTGTGTGTGTGTGTGTGTGTGTGTGTGTGTGTGTGCGTGTGTGTGTGTGTATGTATGTATGTATGTGTGTGTGTGTGTGTGTGTGTGTGTGTGTGTGTGGTGTGTGTGTGTGTGTGTGTGCGTGTGTGTGTGTGTGTGTGTGTGTGTGCGTGCGTGTGTGTGTGTGTGTGTGTGTGTGTGTGTGTGTGTGTGTGTGTGTGTGTGTGTGTGTGTGCGTGCGTATATGCGTTTCATAACACGCCAGTTTGAAGAGAACACACCGTCAATATATTCCAGGGCAAGCAGTCATCACCGTGAATTTGAAAATATGAAATGACACAAAATGAGCAACTATACGATCCGCAGTTTTGACAATGTAACGACTATATTTCTGTGTGTTGACCAGGAGAACATTACATCCAGAAATAAAAGATTGATCAACTTGCCATGCTTAATTTGATATACTTTGATAAAATCACAGTCTAGAGCACTACTTAACAAGTTACAAACGTTAAACATCGAAGGCATTTAGAGATACCAATTGGGCAGAAATCGATGACGTAGAGCTGCACATTTTGAGGAGTTTACAATAGAATTCATCACTAAAACTCGTTCATATTACAGTCACTACAAATTCTGTCTTGTCTTGATATTCCATGTTGTCTATTTTATTCTAAACATGCCATCACATGAGTGGAATTTCATCCATGCTGTCTACTGATCGGAGAGTTGTTGTACAAAGTGTTCTCTACAAAATTCAGATTTCAAATAGCCACACATAAAGCAATTACTACTTCTTTTGAGATAGCCTTACAAATTTTGAGTTGATACATTCTTCGGTCTGGTTGACATGTTTCTAATCAAAGCAGCAAAATTTTCGAAACTCTATAAATCCATATACATTCATTACCAGTTTCCGTTCACATTTCTATAGCGCCTAACAACCTTGATGTCATAGCCGGGATAACAACAGTGTTACAAAGAAGGCTTCAAAATCTGCATGATGAGTTTCAATGTTACGGACCATTCTGACCCTAAATACACATAAAAAAGAGCTGTACTCCACACTTCTTTCAATATCACCTTTCAGACCTGACCTGAGGGTTACAAATACATTTTGTGTTGGTCATGGATGTGGGCAATGCTCTTGCATAATCAAATACCATCGTCTGGATAATCTCAGCAGTGTGGCTCTAATCCTCCCAACAGTACTGTCTCTCTGGAGGAGAACTGCCCAGGCCTGAAAGTTCATTGATAAAGGCCTCTCATCTCTCTTGGCTAGGGCTCCTGACCTCTTGTAGAGCTGTGGTGTGAGGCCTGTATGGGAAGTTAGTCAGCGGTGTTCCAGGTGTGCCATGGAAAGGCAGGCACAGCGTGCAACACCACTGATATGCCAGAACACTGACATGTGAGAACATGTGGTTGGTGAAGTCAAGGGTTCTGATGGTGAGGCCTTATTCTGGAAGCTTTGTAAGTGGGTTGTTGGTAAGGCGGCTGATTGTTAAGAAGGAAAGTTAAGGCTTCAAGTCAGTCAGCATGGCAGATAGTGTAAAAGATAGACAGCATCCTGTTGAAAAGACAGAGAGAGAGAGAGAGAGAGAGAGAGAGAGAGAGAGAGAGAGAGAGAACTATCAGTTAAAAGAGGAGGAAGAAAGTGTTCAAGACAATGTGTGTGTGTGTGGTGTGTGTGTGTGTGTGTGTGTGTGTGTGTGTAGAGAGAGAGAGAGAGAGAGAGAGAGAGAGAGAGAGAGAGAGTAGTGCTGAAAACCTTCTATTGCCTTTAGAAAAACTGAGGGCAGTGGAGGGAAACATAGAGAACATGAAGTCTCGATCATGATGATGCAATGCAACGCGGATTGCAAAGGGTGTGGCATTTGTTGCGATCCCCATTGGTGTTGTAATATTTTGTTTTGTTTGTTTGCTTGTTTGTTTCTGATCCTTCGCAAGGATCTTGATTTTACAATGATAAGCAGATAAGGGATAATAACATACACGTACCTGCTGACGGTAATCATCTTTTCATTAAACTGATTTTCTTTTAAGAGTCAGACACTATCTTTACTTAGTAGAGAAGTAAGTAACTATGAAATGCTTTAAAACTGCATTGTTCCACCTGTTCACCAAGTACAACTTGCAAAAGGTTCTTAAAGCCATACATTTATCAGTAGGGATTATACTGTTTCTTTGGAGTCATTCAACAAGATGCCAGATATTTCGTTCTTGTGAGTGTCTGTAAGCTTCTATGATACTATGACTACAACACACAAAGAGCAAGATAGATAAGAACTAAGATAGATCGATAGATAGATGGATAAGAAATAAAAAAGACGCAAATGGCTGCCTTGCAAAGTATGTAAAGCACATAGGCCTCTAAAATATTCTTTTTTTTGCATTAGAAATGGTCAGAACAGATCAAAGATCCAAGCAATGCTCTAGACATTAGAGAGTGCAAGAGCGCCAAGCAATGATCCATTTGTATTCATCTTATCCTAGCATGTAGTAAAAAAAGGAGTTTTTTTTCAAATGTTGAATTAAAAAAAATCAGTCCTTCACTTTGATGGTCTTCATAAAGATGTTTCCAAAGATCCTGAAATATTGTTAACGCACCTCAGACAATATTCTCATAAAAATATCATATGATACCACAGAGGTACTCATTCATTACAACAACAAAAAAATCAGAGCAGTTATTTATACCAAAAATGGGGAGATAGGATACATCATCCCAAAACTTCCAAAGACGATCTCTCCATCACACTATCGAGGAAAGGTGAAATAACAAAGCACTTCTTTGATATGTAATCAACGCGTTTCATTCGTGCCGACTATACGTCTGCCACCTTTCCCCTCGCTATCTCTCTCTCTCCTCTCTCCTCCTCCTCTCTCATCTCGGACTCTCTCATCTCCTCGGAGCTCTCTCTCTCTCTCTCTCTCCTCTCTCTCTCTCTCGCTCTGTCTCTGTGTGTGTGTGTGTGTGTGTGTGTGTGTGTGTGTGTGGTGTGTGTGTGTGTGTGTGTGTGTGTGTGGTGTTTCGTTTCGTACTTCTGTTTAACGTCTGTTCACTTTGAGTGATATTAGACGTGAATGAAAGAAGAGAGTGCCTGACTGACTGAATGATTAAATGAATAAGGAAACTATGTGTTGTGTAAGCTGCATGAAAGTAGGCCTTTGTATGTGAGTGTGTGCGTTTATGTATCTGTATATGTGTCTACACTAAAACATTTAAACAGATCAATCATCTTAATAATACAACAATTTGGGAAAAAAAAAAAAATTTAACATATAGCAAGAAAGCACAAAAAAACCATTCACTATCTTAGACAAAATGAAATAGCTCAAAACTATCTAAATAAAAACCCCAATCGGACTATGTATTAAAGTATTCAGCAATTTTTCGATCATCAAAGAATGATTCGAAAGTATAGATCTTGCAAGTTTTTTTTTTTTCAGAAAAAGTATTGGATCGCAAAAGATGTTGGTAAGAAAGTAGTCAACTTGTGACAATTGAACAGAATATGGTTCGTGTTATCTCTTTACCACAAATACAGTTAGTATTTTTACTAAACTTTGTTTTTAAAGCATTTAGCTTTAATCGAATTATAAGGGAAGATATTTTTCTGGAAATAATAAACTGGAAAAGATCAGTCGTTTTTTTCTTAATACAAGGTCTAATGGAAAAGCTTCCCATTGGTTGGATGAAATCTCGGTAGGCGTATCAACATTTTGTTTGAGCTCTCTTCCGTGCAGTCGATTCAAGGGTACGATAGCATTCCACTACTGACGGTTTTTTTTTAACTCAGAAATGATGACCCTGCTTTTTTTAGCACCTTTTTTCGCAGCCCTATCAGCCAGTTCATTTCCAAGTATACCAGTATGCGAAGGAATCCAGCAAAATTCTATAAAAATGTCTTTAGACGCCAAACAGTATAACAGATATTTTTAATTTCAAACACAAGGTCGGGTCGGGTCGAAATATTGGAGGAGTCAAGGGCAAGTAGGACTGATTTTGAATCTACAAAGAAAACTACCTGACCGATGTTAATGGGAAGATCAGTTAGAAATTCCATTGCCATCATTATAGCTACTAATTCGGCTGTAAATATAGATAAATTGCTACCCAGAGAAACGAACGATTTTGAGTTTAAGGGAAGGGATAACAAATGCTGCACCAACATTTCCATCATCTAAAACTGAACCATCAGTAAACACCTGAAAATGATTTTGATATCTTTCGTATACATGTGATTTTTCTCAAATGTTGAATTTAAAAAAAATCAGTCTTCACTTTGATGGTCTTCATAAACATGTTTCCAAAGATCCTGAAATATTTAACGCACCTCAGACAATATTCTCATAAAATATCATATGATATCACAGAGGTACTCATTCATTTACGAAGAAAAACCAGAGCAGTTATTTATACAAAAATGGGGAGATAGGATACATCAATCCCAAAACTTCCAAAAGACGCTCTCCATCACACTATCGAGGAAAGGTGAAATAACAAAGGTGTGGTGTGTGTGTGTGTGTGTGTGTGTGCCTGGGTTGGACGGCGGTATTTTGATTTAAATGTCGTTTCGTTTGAGCCTGACAGCGTTGTGTGTGTGTTGGGGAGGGGGGGAGGGGGGGGGGGCTGATCTTTGTCATGCGGTCACTAACGTGGGGGAGAGTGTGGGCCTCCTTTGGAGCAGACAGTGTTGCATGCTTCTTCCCCTTCCTGCTG
>JADBJO010031286.1:0-5000 GCA_016801955.1 Conus betulinus | reverse complement strand
TTTTTTTTTTCATTCATCTCCCCGTAACACCGGCAGATGCTCATTTGGCCGACACACAGAAAACCTGTGCAGCGCTTTTTTTCTTTCTTCTCCAGCTCCATTTGTTCTGTAATGATGTCCGCGTCTTTGAGTGTGTGTGTGTGTGTGTGTGTGTGTGTGTGTGTTGTGTGTGTGTGTGTGTGTGTGTGTGTGTGTGTGTGTGCGTGCGTGCGTGCGTGCGTGTGTGTGTTGTGTGTGTGTGTGTGTGTGTGTGTGTGTGTGTGTGTGTGTGTGTGTGCATGAGCATGAGCATGCGTGTGTGCGTGCATGTAATAATTATCCAGGAAAGTGTTTAGAATCAAAGGATACACTGGGGCTCTGGACCCCCTCCCCTCCCATCGACCCCTTTCTCCACACACGCACACACATACATAAACACCCCCTTCACCCCCACCCCCCACCCCCCCCTCACTTCCTCCTCCTACCCCTCCCTGCGCTGACTCCGATCAAACAAACTGATTTCTTAAAGTGTCGAGATAGAAACCGAGTAAAAGAATAGTCCACACAACAAAAGAATGACAGTAAGTGAACAAATCAATGACTAATAGCTAAGTAAATAAATAAATGAATAAGTAAATATACAAATAAAGAAATGGATAAATGTATGAATAAATAAATAATTAGATGCACAAACAAATAACGAATAAGCAGATGAGGTAATATATACATAAACAATCAATCAACTACACAAATAAATGAACAAATAGACAGCATATAAATAAACACACAAACGAGGCACAACGCTGGCGGCCAGAACCTATCGTGTTGGCCAGCTCTTTCCCCCACCACCCTCCCCACCCCCCACCACCACTAACACAAACTTTACCTTCCTCCTTCTCTCCTTGCCCTCCCTTCCTCTCCATTAGCATCCTTTTCTAGTACAGCCACTCCCCTCCACCCCCACCCCCACCTCCACCCCACCCAACCCCTCGCCGCTCCCCAAGCATCAAATTTAGTGCGATAGTAATTCTCCCCTACCATTTCTCCATGCGCCCTCCCCCTTCTCCTCTCCCCCCCCCCCTCCCTTACCCCCTCCCCTTCCCCATCACAGGTCATCAACCTCATCTTAAAAACTTTTTTTTTTTTTTCGGACAAAACTTTTTCCCCCCAATGATATCATCGGACCCTAATGTGTAGTAGAAAACTTTAAGAAAATAACTTTGGATTCAGTGAGTTCGTTTGTTTACTTTTAGGAACAATTCTTCAATGAAATAAGTGTGTTCGTCTTGCAATCGTCTTTGAGGTTCAATCAAAAAAACTTAGTCTGCGGCCACCATGGGATATGTGCTATAGCTTATCTTATCAGTGAGAGAGAGGAGACTCAAAGTCATGACTTAAAGACTTTGGTCCAATCGGTCGTGCAGACTTGTGCTAAGTCACAAGAAAAGCACACACACCCAACACACACCCAAACACCAAAACTAGACCCCACGACACACAAACAACACACACCAACACAACGCCGCGCGCGCTGGCGACCCACACAACAGTCCCACACACACACCACACACACATGTGCACACGCCACACACACACCACCACACGCACGGCCGCACCGCACGCACGCACGCACGCACGCACGCACAACACCCCACACACACACACACAAACACAACACGCACACACAATCCACCACACAGCACGCACGCACGCACGCACGCACGCACTACCGCAACGACAACACACACACACAACAAACACAATTCACACACACACCCACACACAAAACACACAAACCACTCACACACACCTGCAGAACACACCATACACACAACAGTACACAACACACACACATTAACACACACACGACACACACACACACTACAAAACACACATCCCCACGGAGCGAGGAGGGGAGAGCGAGAGAGAGAGAGAGAGAGAGAGAGAGAGAGGAGAGAGAGAGAGAGAGAGAGGAAAGAGCACCACGCAACGCACGGGCCACGACGCACGCGACGCACACTACGCACACACACACACAACCACACACACTGAAACACACTACACACACACAACACCCACAGCAAAAACACGTGAAGCGCACAGACACATACTACTACAAAACTCACACACACACACACACCCACACACACAAACCACACACACACACAAACACACACACACAAAGCCACACACCACAACAACACACACACACAACACACACCACACACACTCAGCGCGCGCGCCCGCGCGCGCACACACACACACAACACACACACACACACACACACACCACACACACACACAACACACCACCACAACACCACACACATCAACGGTCGAATGCATGTCGCGTTGCACGCAGTATGTGTGTGGGACTTTCTCAGATGTATAAATCGTCACACAGCTTGGCTGACTGGCTTTGCATCCGCGACCTCTGGCTGTGTCCGCCCCACACTACAAAGGCGCGACACATGCTCTCATCCCCCAAGAACCCCGTGTCCACAGACAAATGCACCTACAACTGGCTCAATCTTTGTCTCTTCTCTGTCTGTCGTCCTCTCTGTCTGTCTGCCCGGCTGGTCAATGGACATGGCCTTGAGTCCTGATCGACTATCTGGTCTTCCTTAGTTCTGTCTGTCATGTCTTCTGTTTTCCTGTTGGTCAGTGTCCATGTCTTCGAAATCTGATCTAATATATGTCTCGCCTTAGGGTCGGTCCTGTCTGTCTGGGTAATTGTCTGTCTTTGTGTCTCCACCTCTCTCATCTCTTCTCTTCACATCTCTCTCCCTCCATCTCCATCTCTCTCTCTCTCTATCAATCCACATCTCTATGTGCCCTGTGTTCCTTGGCTCACTCATTCGTCTCGCTCCATCTCTTTTTTTTTTCCTTCAACCGCCTCCCTCCACCTCTCTCTCTCTCTCTCTCTCTCCTCTCTCTCATCTCTCTCACTCTCTTTTCGTGTGGATGGTCTTGTGTGTGTTGTGGTGTGTGTGTGTGGTGGTGTGTGTTGTGTGTTGTTGTGGTGTGTGTGGGGTGTGTGTGTTGTGTTCTGGTGTTGTGTGTGTGTTTGCTGTGTGTTTGGTTGATTGTGCTTTATCTGTCCATAATATTTCCTGCGGTCAGAAATAGCTCGACATTTCGTTATCATGCACCGGGTACTCAGGAGTAGTGTTTGCTTAACTCCGACACTCGCATTCTTCCCACCCGGTAATTATCAACCCACCCACCACACATTTCCCCCCCGTCTCCCCCACACTTCTTCACGTGGTGGCTTCCTTCTCCATCATTGTTGTCCTTCCCATTTGCTCGTGTTGATGTGGAGTGGGCGCAAAACTCTGTCTCTGTCTGTCCTGTCTGTCTGTCTGTCTGTCCGTCTCTCTCTCTCTCTCTCTCTCTCTCTCGCTCTCTCTCTCTCTCCTCTCTCTTTCTGGTGTATGTGTGTGTGTGTGTGTGTGGTGTGTGTGTGTGTTGTGTGTGTGTGTCCTTTCTGTCTGACTGTGTGCATGTGGTGTGTGTGAGAGAGAGAGAGAAGAGAAGAAGAATAGAAGACAGAGAAGAAGAAGAAAGGAGAGAGAGAGAGAGAGAGAGGAGAGAGAGAGTGATAGAGAGAGAGAGAGAGAGAGAGAGTGAGAGAGATGAGGAAGGGTGTGTTGGGGGGGGGGGGGGGGGCAGCTAGGGACATAGACAAGAAGAAGCTTGGTATGCACTCGTCGAGCTCACACTTCGAGGGAACGAAGAAGGAAGTAAGAAGAAGAAGAAGATGAAGTGGACGGAGAGAGAGAGAGAGAGAGAGAGAGAGAAGAGAGAGAGAGAGAGAGAGAGGGAGGCAGAGAGGTAGAGAGAACTTAGAGGCAGTGAATTCAATATTTTCATACCCACTCATGCCATTAGAACTTGTGCATCGCTCTCATTGCCACGTTTTGGCGGCGGCTAGAATTGGACGGTCCTTTAGGCCGTTCTTCTTCTTCCACACCACACAATTCCTCTCTCCTCAAACAACCCACACCACCCACACACACACCCCACACACACACACACCCACACACGCACACGACTACGCACGACACGCACGGCACGCACGCACACACACACACACACAACGCACAGCTACACACACACACCGCACACAAGCCCACCACACCTACACAACCGCACGCAACGCATCGCCCTCACGCGCGCGCGCTGCGCGCACACACACACACACACACAACACCACACACACACCCACACACACCACACACACATACACCCACACGCGACGCGCGCTCATCGTAAGCACATTGAGCTGAAGCTTATAAAACTCCTCCCATCCCCCACTCCTCTCTCTCTCTCTCTCTGTCTTCCTCTTTCGCTACCTCCCGTGGTGCCCTCACCACACACACACCCACACACACCACACACACACACACACAAACACACCACACACTCACACACAGACACACACACACACACACACCACACACACACACACACACACACACCACCCCACGCATGCCCCCCCCCCCCCCCCCCCCCCCGACCAGGCAGCAGGTCCAGAGATACTCAGACCGATTCCCCCACATTCTAGAGAGATAGACACTGAAACTCACTGAACCAGTGATACCCACGTGCCGCAAGATGCGAAGCAGACACCAGCACTCTGGGGTATAATCATGGGAACAAAATTGCATTTTTCCCTGGTTAATCCTTGTCTTGTTTTCAGTGTCAGTTCCATCTCGGAGATTTCTCTGTAAGCGGATCTATTCGAGAATACTCTTACACCACATTCACCAAGTGTTTACGCCACACTAGAGCCCCATGGGTAAACGATGGACCAATATGAGAGGGAAGTGGGGAAGACATTCTCGAGGAGATGTTCTATAGATATCCAGCCAAACGCATTGAGCGCAACGCGTGGTCAAGACAGTGGGTGAAGATTGGTCGTTCTAATCGCCTGGTTGTACCCATTCGTAGCCACACTTGTAGCACTGTGTGAGGAAAACGTTAGAGATAATCCAAGAGTAAGTTCACACTTTCACTAT
>JADBJO010031285.1:0-16931 GCA_016801955.1 Conus betulinus | reverse complement strand
TGTGTCGTGTGCGGTGTCTGTCTGTCTTATGTCGTCTGCGTTCTCAATTTGTGCAAGCGTTCCTTTCGTTCGGTGTATATACGTACAGAGTTAGAATGTAGATAGTCTCCTTTCCCTTTCTTCTCAAACACACGTACTGGATATGACATGCAGGAATGCTTTATTCTGAGACTGTCTGGAAATGAAACTCTCTCCTCTCTATCTCGCCTCTCTCTCTCTCATCTCTCTCTTCTCTCTCTCTCTCTCTCTCTCTCTATCTGTCTCTCTCTCGTGTGTCTGGGTGTGTGTGTGTGGGTGTGGTGTGTGTTGTGTGTGTGTGTGGCTGCAAATGTTTCTCTCATCAGTAGGTAATGCAGAAGGAGAGTGATACAGAAGAGGAGTGTGAAGTGTACAGCCAATGGAAAGTCCTGCAGATAGAGAACTGAAATGTTCATCGTGAGATTGTGAGCTGCTCTCTGTCTGCTGGCTGTTCATATGACGGTTGAGGGAAAGACGAGAAGAAAAAAAACGGCGAGTGTAGAATCATGCAGATCAAGATTTCATACTGTCCTGAATCATTAAAGGGAAAGACGATACTACACCTAGAGCATATGACAATGCATTTCCCCAAAACTCATAATCTCAGGATTTTTCTTTTTCGCTATAAACATAAAGACAAATACGTGGCAAAAACATTCAGTGCGTTCGAACATTTCAAGTATGGCTGCGTTTTTCTCTAAAAACTTCAGGGCAACTTGTTTAACAAAATGTAAGGGATGGTACTGAAAATGTTTGAGGTCTTCTAACAAAACAGCAACAGACAGAAAGGAGAAAAAGCTGTCACACAATAAACCTAGCCCCTACTCTGTGAGGGGAGAAGGAGAATGGGAAGGAAGGTGGGGTAAGGTGGCAATGGTGGGTGTGGTGTGTCACTTAATACCTATGTATTACAAGTTTTCACTTTATACAAAAACAGCTTGGTTTCTTTCAGAGAAACAACATTTACAAAAATCACTCCTCCCTTTGAAACCTCATTACATTACTGTGGTTACAATATCCAGACGCGGTACTACGGTAGTTTAAAAAAAAATGCAAAAGTTTTGAAAACCTGTTGGGATGTTTTCCGAGTTGACGTGTACGAGCTTTTTCTCCCGTCACAGTTAGCAGGGTAGCTTTGCCTCCGAGGCAAATCTGAACCCAGGTCCACTTGGAGGTTCTCAGTGTAGGCACATCATTAAATACCTCCACTTCCCCTTACCTTCCTCTTGATACATCGAATACTTCACGCCTTTTTTAATGGAAAAAATCCTTTTCACTTTCTTCTGGTAAGCACTGTTACACATAATTTTCTTCCTCTCTGAAGTTTCGAAAGATATATAAAATAAAAAAGCAGAAAGAATATGCATAATCAGCTATGTGAGTGACAGCGTTTTGTGGATTTAAGCCTTTGGCATGTGTTTTATTTATCTGTTACGTATTTGTTTTGTCTTGATTAATTCCGTCTTATGCTGGGCTTGTATGTGTGTATGTATGTGTGTTTTTAAGTAAGCATGTAGATGTGTATGTAAGCATGTATACTATACTATTATGTAAATACGTATGTGTGGAGGTCAGTTAATAAACATGTATGCATGAATGTATGAATGAATGTATGTGTGTATGTATGTATGAATGTATGTATGTATGTATGTATATATGTATGTATGTATGTATGTATGTATGTAAGTATGCATGTATGATTGTATGTATGTTTTATGCATGTAGATGGCTAAGTAGGTAGGTATGGAGGTAGGCAGATCAGTAGGTTGGTAGGTATGTAGGCAAGTAGTAATTGTCATATAGTTACTTATCCCCCCCCCCCCCCCCCCCCCCCCACCAGAAGATGCACAGTTGTCTAACGAAGACAGTGGGGATGAAATTTGAGGGAGAAGAGATTCATAACCTGAACAGTCAATAGCTATTGGTGTCAGCCAAGGGTGTAATGTTTGCGCATGGATGGACAAAGTGACATTGTAGGTGGAGATGAAGATGAGGTGGACTTTTCTTATGTCCAGCCGAGATCTCCCCAGCATCAACCTGAACCCTTTCAACCAAAGCCTCAGCCTGCCCCTGTTCAACCAAAACCACAAACCTGCCTCTGTTCTAACAAAGCCTCAACCTGCCCCTGTCCAACCAAAGCCTCAACCTGCCCCTGTTCAACCACAAACACGACCTTCTCCTGCTCAACCACGACCTGCCCCTGCTCAACCACGACCTTCCCCTGCTCAACCACGACCTGCCCCTGCTCAACCACAACCTGCCCCTCCCAAGCTGAGGCCCGACCCTATCACCATCCACGACAACAGCAGGCAGGTAGCTTGCTTCGCAGTCAACGGCAACAGAACTTGCAGCGACCATGCCTGAGTGTTTGGACACCAGAAGATTTGCCTGGTCGTTTAAAACACTCAGTAACAATAGCCTGCCTGATCTTCCACAACCTGCATGCTTCCGTCTCCATTTAAATGCAAATGAGACTTTTAAAATGTTTTTGATGATGACATTTTGGACTACATGGTTGAGCAAAAACAAATCTCTATGCAGCAAGAGACAAAGGAAACCATGTTTTCACAACTAACAGGGAATGTTTCCGTACATTGTTGGCTATCCTTCTCTTAGCTGGATGCAACCAACTACCCCGAAAGAACATGTTCTGGGAAAGAAATACTGACTGCCATAATGCTTTTATAACTAGCTCAATGACCAGAAATCGCTTTGATGACCACATGAGATGTGCGAACCTTGCTGATAACAACGGGCTGGACCCACATGACAAATTCACCAAACTAACGGCATTCTTTTCTATAATCAACGAAAGGTGTCTTCTCAAATGCAGAGTTGTTCAGTGGGAACTCTCTGTTGAGACAGTATGATTCCTTACTTTGGGCACCATTCAGCAAAACAGTTCATCAGAGGGAAACCTGTCAGATTTAGTTTCAAGCTGTGAACTGTCGCTGATCCGACAGAACATATTGTTCAGTTTGAACCATATAAAGGTGCTCACATGAGACAGAATTATGGACATTTGGGTCATGGATGGACAGTTGTGATGGATTTGGTTCTGAGCTTCTCAAGCAACCGTACCATTTGCCATCTGACAATTTTGTGCATCACTGCCACAGCTGAGTGAGTTACCAGCCAATGGATTGGGGGCAAACTGGAAACACCAGGAGAAACAGAGTGAAATCTGTTTACTTAGAGATGCAGCTCAGTTTGCAAAAGAACCCAGAAGAAGTCATCACTTCCAACATGACAGACGCAGAAATGTGCCAGTGGCGCAATGGAATGACAACGTGGTGACCATCGCAACAAACAGTGATCATGTTGTGCCACTTGCCCAAGTTCGACGATGGTCAGCAGCGCTACATCAATTTGTCAACATTCAACAGCCACATCTTGTCAGGATCTACAACACAAAAATGGAAGGAGTGGAACAGGGCAGACCAGAATATCAACACGTATCGCATTCCATGCGAACAAAGAAGCGGTGGTGGCCGCTTTTCGCTCATACAGTACAGATTGCCACGCAGAATGCTGGAGTGTTGTTCAGAAGAACGCCTGCTTATTACGCTAAACCTCTGGATCTTCTTTCCTTTAGGAGGCGTGTCGGGAAAGTCTACCCTGATGCCACATGGTGTCACTGCCTTGCCAAGAAACCCTGCTACACAAGCCGTTCCTGCTGCCCAAAGAATGCCAAACGAAGTTCGGTTTGATGGTACAGGACAATTTGTAGTTACTCCACCACAACAAAGTGTTGCGTTCTGTGCCCTACGAACACTCAGAGAAAATCTGCCTCAAATGCAGAGTTGACTTGCATAACCAGTGCTTCAATGTTTTCCATGACATCCAGTAGTGTCCATCTATTTGAAAGCTACTGAACTACTATTTTCTTCAACAATCTGTGTGTGTGTGTGTGTGTGTGTGTGTGTGTGTGTGTGTGTGTGTGTGTGTGTGTGTGTGTGTGTGTGTGGTGTGTGCGCGCGCACGTACGTGTGCACATGAGGAAAGTAATAGACTGGCTTGATTGCCTACTAAGAAACGATCATTGTACGGTATTCGTCTGCACTGGGACCGGAGTGCTCATTATCATTTTGATTTACTTTATGATTTATCAGTAATTTATTGTTCAAAAACAATGACAGCGTCAAAAAATAAAAGAGAGGACAATGTTGAACAAAATCAGTGTTATGCTATTTTGTTTCCCAACAAATTTTTGTTATACCGGATTTGGCTGCACTGGGACTAGAATACTTATTTTTTTATTTTGATTAACCCGGTTTGTTTATCAGTGATGTTTTGTTCAGTAACAATGCCCCAGAGTGACAATAAATACAGAGTGGACGTTGTTGAAAAAAATCAATGCTATTTGATTTTATTCGTGTGTAAAGTATGCATTTTAGTATGAACAGAACTTGTATGGTCTTGTTCCCATGCACGCTAGAAACATCACTTCACGTTCCCTCTCATTCTCATGCACGCTTCAGGCGTGCGTCCTATAAAAACTCATTCAGACTTTTTCGCCGTCCTTTATGCAAATGTTCATGCTATTAAACGTATAATTCCAAGGAAAAACAAAAACAAAATCACAAAAAAAATCAAACATAATTTTTCTTGAGAAGAAATGGGTTCTTCAAGAAGAATCCCTTTGGAGTTTTGTAGGCCCTAATTCACAATCAGTCACACTAAGTACAACTGCATGCTACAGTCAATAGGGATGGGACTGTTCATTGCCATTAGCTAACATTACTTTCCTAGCAGGCAGGCCATTATTGCATTTAAGAACAACATTTTTTGCATGCTTACCAAAGGTCAGCATTCTATCAAAACCTATTCCCAAATAGCGTAGGTTGTCACTTGAATCAATTTCTATTCACATATGATGATGCTATTGATGATAAACTGTATTTCCAAAGGTATTAGTCTGGGTCTGGAAACTGAACTCAGGAAAGGTTAACGTGCGAAGCCTTTCGGGTTACTTGCATCCATCCAGTCTAGATGTAAAGTATACACACAATGTAATATAGCCTAGGTGGATGAAAATTCTGATTTTGCTTTGCTTGGCCGCCATGACAGTTTTCAAAGTGGCCACATATTTCACGTTGTTTGTGACATAATCTGGCAAAGAATGGCTATCTGTATGTCGTTTGGCATGTAAGAAATCAAATATGTATGCAGAAATATGATTAGAAGACTGGATGTGTGTTTTTGTACCTGCACTAGCAATTCATATGGTTTCAGTTCAAGGTATCGGTAAAACAAATCTTCAACAGCTGTTCTTAGTTTGTGTCATGGAGTGAACCAATAAGCAGCTACTAGGATACCATCAGTGGGCACCAGATGCCGACAGGCTGGAGCTGACATCAACTGAGAACAGTGGGGGTTTTTGTTTTGTTTTTTTTTTCCTGTCAGGACCCTGCACGCACCAATAAAAAAACACATTACGGGAGACATTAAGTGCTGGTTTTAAAAACTGTCACAGAGGCTATGAACGAATGAGCGAAGTTTAATAATCATAATACATAGAGGCTCTTCAAAGTTCAGAATTACTAATATATCAAGCCATGTCCATGAAATGTATTGACATAAATTGTGCTGCTGTAACTTCACTGACAAAAAGATTCTGCAAGTCTTAAATGCGCGTGTCAAGCCACATGTTGCAATTTAAGAAGAACCTAGCACATTATCTACACCTAGTATATCATCTCCACCTCACAATTAGCATAAAATAATCAAATCCATACAAAAGACAGTTGATTGGTGTAAATGTATTTTTTTTGCCAAACTGACTCAGGCAAAACAAATTATGAACGTGGAATTTGAGCACACTT
This sequence comes from Conus betulinus, assembly GCA_016801955.1. Taxonomy (NCBI): domain Eukaryota; kingdom Metazoa; phylum Mollusca; class Gastropoda; order Neogastropoda; family Conidae; genus Conus; species Conus betulinus. The sequence goes on along the minus strand of JADBJO010031285.1, from coordinate 11,088 downwards.
CAATTAAAATGCTGACACTGGCCCAGTGTGCTCCTGTCCTGCGATGTCGCCTTGCTGTAATTTCAGATTTGATGGCAGCTGAGGGAAAATATCACCTCAACTGTTACGCTCTTTTCTGCAAAAATGTATTGGGAAAAAGATTGATGATGGTCAAATACAAATTCTTGAAGCTATCTGTATTGAAAATGTTATGGCAGAGCTTCAAAAAGAACTTGAGAAAGGACTCGTATTTACATTTTAAATGTGTTTGGGATCACTACAGCGAAAGTCTTGTCACAGGATCTCTGTCTTGAAGCTGGTACCTACTGGAACATTGGGTTCAAGAAGGCCGAGAAATTTCTGGCAGTGATACATTGACATTTGTACAACCCCTCCAGGAGCCACTTATGATTGCGCCTTCTGTGTACAGTGACTTGGCAATAAACAAAAATGACAGACATGTCAGAAGATGAAAGTTGTAAAGAAAATTATCTTCTTGCTGAAAAACACAGTTACATTCACCATGAATAAGAAATATAAAGCTGAAGGCACAGAGGTGTTCTTAAGATTCACAGTAAAAACGTACTCCAGGACAATATATGTTGGTAGACTTACACAAGAGGAAGCTGAAAAAAGTAGTACCTGACAGTTTGTACATATTTATCAACCTTCTTTGCGCAGGAGACATATCTGAAAAGCAGGACAACAAAGAGCATGAAGTAGGAATGGAAAACAACAACAGGATCCTCAGCATTTGTCAAAACATTGATTTTACAGTACCCAAAGGAAAAAACATGACCCCAAAGCACCTTGGTCTCGGCCTCATGGTTCACCAGGCACACGGTCTAAAGACCTCGTGATCTTCTTCACACAGTATGGCATTCTGTGTCTTACGAAATTGTCCTTCGAGCACAAACAGTTCTTGCAAATGACATTGTTCAACAAATCAGGACAATGACAACATACCGAGGATTCATACGTTACTAAAGTGACAACATTGACATCGTCGCGAGGAAAAAAAAAACTTTGAGTTTCGCAGAGACATGCCATGCAAGCCAGTACACGACTCCTAAGCAAAGTACCAAATGAACCAGACATGGATATCCGCATCCAGAAGGCATGCCCAAAAGTTCTTCACGCACCCATAGAGATGACTAGTGTTTAAGTTGCCAATATAAACAATTCAAAGTAGAACGCGTGTTTGGAAAAAAAAAAAAAAAAAAAAAAAAAAAAAAAAAAAACAGTGGAGGAAACATGGTGCTTGCCCAATGAGCAGAAGATTGTTGCGGCAAACACAAAGGACTGGGCACGGATATTAGCCAGACAGCATCAGCCAAACGATCAGGTTGCCCCAGGATGGAGTGGTTTCAACCAGACGATGTGTACTTCTAAGCAGCCACCGACAGTAATGGGTGCAATGACAATTTTGATTGCCCCAGCTCACGAGTTGTGTGTAGTGTGGACAGTAGTGCAAAACTGCGATATTATGACCAAGAAGCTTGGAGAGAAGTTCACTGTAATAATTTTTGATGAGCAGTTGTAATGCAAAGCAAATATGCTGCAGTGGGACAAGCCAGAGAGCTGCAAGGGGTTTGGTCATCGTGTTAGGGGGAAGTTCACACACAAACTTCTACAAAAGTCTTGGGCGAGGACATGACTTCATCAACTTAGAAGCTATCTGGATAGAAAGCGGAATCATCGGTGAAGGGACAGCAGAAAGCACCATGCAAGGAAAGCTATGGGATCGTGCAATCTGTGTGAACTATTGAAGCACTCTGGTCAGTTCTTTGGACGCGTTTCCAAGAATGGGCAGCAGAGAATGAGACGATGATCAGTGAAAGCCTCAGGGATGCAGCCAAACGAGTTGCTGAGGGCTTCGCATGCATAGATGACGAAGAGATTCAATGATCTGTAGAGAACGTACTGTCATCTTTTGAGGAAGTCAGAGTTTTGTTTGGTGAGTTTGAAGGGTCCTCTTTTGAGAATGCCACCTTTCGATACTGGAGGACCTACATGAAACTGGTGTTGTTCCTGTCATAATTTGCTGAGATGCTGCCCTGGTTTGGATCCTCTGACCATTACCACAACATTTGCAGGGGAATTGTTTTCCTGTCAGACATGAAGATGTTGTCAAGGAGTGCACCTGATGTACACCGAGCTATCGTGGTCGGAGAATTTGTTAGAAAAAGATATGAGGCAGAAGTTCAATCAAACGCCAGATGATCAGGCCACGGAGCATATCAACAAGGCAGGAAAGGTAGCTAGTGGACTGCTCCGTATAAGAAGATTTGATACAGTCGGGAATAGGTGGTACGTCACTCTTAATGAATGAATGTCCCAACTGGCCGGGAACAGCAAGAAGATGTGTCCAACATTTCTGGTGATGAGGATCAAAATGGTGAATATGACTGTGCACACAAAGATTTGTGTGTGTGTGTGTGTGTGTGTGTGTGTGTGTGTGTGTGTGTGTGGTGTGGTAACTGATGCAGAATACGATGATCTTCAGAAATTTATAAGTTACTGTCAAACTGTCAATCCTTTCCCATCTGCACATCACCAGAGACATTTTCACTTACTACTGGTGAAGTATCCTGTGATGCTGTGACTCATGACTTGCGAACAGAAGAAGAAAGTAGAAAGCGTATCGTCTCAGAGTTTGTGTAGAGTAGACTCGCCAATAAAACGACCAGTTTTCATGAGCGATTCAAGACATCTGAACACTGTTCAGAGCATGTACACTCTTGAGGTTAAAGCTGGGAAGGAGAAAACCGTGGCACTAAAAATGCAGACAGAGATTTGTTCAAGCCAGTGATAATAGCAATGGAAACAGACAGACCCCTAAAACAACAATATGTTGGAACAGGAACTTTGCCCAGAGTCTCTTTCACTGGCAAACTGCTGACCACAGACTGCGACTGCCTAAAGACAAAGCTGATCTGAGCAACATCCTGCAGAATGATCTGCTACAGAATGTTATACCACCCTCCAAACCCCAACGTGTGCTATAGCTGATGGAATGGCAATGGTTTGTGAGCTTGGTGGAATCGGGCAGGATTACAAACGCGTGGGGAATGGAGTGATGGCATTGCAGACTATGTGAATAATGTCTCTCCTAACACCTGTATCAGGATTGACCTTGTATTGGACGGTTGCAATAGCCAGACTATCAAATCAGCAACTTGGATTAAAAGAACTGACAATATGAAAGTGATCAGAAGAAATGTGCAGTCTAGACATCAAGCGTATTGGCAGTGGGACAGATTATTTCTTTAGATGAAAACAACGCCAGTTTGACACAGACTTTCTCTACACAGAACTGGAGGAAAAGTTCCAGAATGACCAGGCTACAACGAATTGGTTCTGAGTGGAGGATTCACAGATGCTTCAAAGGTCTAATCGTCGTCAGGGAGACATGTTTTACAGCTGTCCTCAGATGAGCATGAAGAGTCAGATACGCGCATGATTCACCACGCAAAAAGAAGCCAGTGAGAAGGGATATCCCCAAACAATCGTCGTCACCCGTGACACTGATGTTCTTGTTCTTCTTGCTGCCCATCGGTCACACCTCAGTAGGCTGTTTTGATGCAAAACTGGGACACCTTTACAGAAACAGTTAATCTCTGTGCATCTGATCATCCTCACTGACTGACAGAGGGCCTCTGTGCTTGCATTCCATGGAACTACTGGATCGATACCACAAGCCAGTTTGCTGGCATTGGCAACAAGTCTGACTGACGTGTCCTTGCAAACAGCTCCCATCTTCTTGAGAACCTGCGAAGTGAAAATTTCCTGATGAGAATGTACTGTCAGATTGTGTGTTTGTGTGAGACTGTACAGTCCAACCACTGACCATACCTCCACCACTAGCCGGAATGAGATATCGTTCACAAAGTTAACAAAAGCATTGAGAACCCCCCACCTACACGCGATGCCCTGAGTATCAACATCAGACTATTTCACTTTCAGACACTGGTGTGGAAGAGAGCACTGGAAGATCATCCATGCCTTCCCCCAGTCGTTGACAGTGGCTGGAAACTTGTGTGAAAGAGAATGGGAGTGAGGTTCTTGAACCCCTGCTGCTCACTCACGAGCCGTTAACAGTGCTGTCTTCAGCTGACAAGTTTATGAATGCACATCTTGCGCCACAACACGATGCAAGTGTATATCCCATAAAATGGGATGCACAAAAAAATGCCGCTGGGAAGACTGTAGAAATTCATGGACTGTGGCAGTCCAGCGAAACTAAGTTCATGCGCTAACTGTACTGGCCATTCAAGACTGTTTGCAGTCTGCAGAATGTCAATACAGACTTTAACTGCAGTTTGGCGATTGATACAAGCAAGGTTGTGCATTATGTAAACATGCGCAGAAACGACGTTTCTTTGCATTTTTTTTGCATTATGTTTCATGCCATTTTGTTATTTGATTTTGGCAGTGAATGAAACTGAATTCCTTACGAAATTGCTGGTGAGGAATTGCTGCTTAACACAAAATGTCAAATTCATTCTTGAATCCAGACTCTACTGACTGAACAGATTAAAGAATGTTTAGATGTTCTTTCTAACCAAGCTGGAAATGATTGGTGTGTGTAAATTATTACTTATTTGCACATAACAAGTTCGTACATCAAGATCGCATGCTTATTCCGAAACTGTTTGCAGTAAATGTATTCTTGGAAATTCAAGAAAAACGTATTAGGCTATGCCTTGTATAATTTCTCTGTTTAATGTTGTCTAACATACACTTTCTGCAGTTAAGATCACTCGGATATATAATGCATACCTTTGCATGGAAATCAAGAAAACATGCTAACAATTCTACCTTTTTGACGTAATCATCTACACAAACAAAAAAAAAGCACCACTGATATCCAGTTTCTGATGGTGTTTTTGAATTGGATTCCGTATGAAGCCAACGACAACAACATTGTACTAGACGAAGAAGACCGGAGAACGTCGACAGCTTCACATACCTCGGCAGCATTGTCAGCAAGGACGAGGGCACAGACAAAGACATCCAAACAAGAATAGGCAAAGCACCCGCAGCTTTCAAGATGCTCTGACCTGTCTGGACCTCACACAACCATCTCTGCAAAAACCAAGATCCGCATCTTCAGCCACAGATGTGAAGTCTGTGCTTTTCTGTGCCTGTGAAAACATGGCGCACCAGCAAGTCATCGGCACACCACCTGCAGATCTTGGTGAAACAGATGCTTGAGGTACATCTATCGCATCAGGTGGCAGGACATGGTCACAAACGAAGATTTGTGGAAGAGAAGAGCTGGACACAAGGAGCCCATTGAAAACCAAATTAAGCGCAGGAGGAAGTGGGGCTGGCTTGACCATACCCTCAGAAAACCGGCAATCAAAATGTTGTCCTCCATGCCTTGCAATGGAACCCACAGGGAGAAGACGCAAGAAAGGCCGACCGCGCACCACCTGGAGAAGATCAACGGAGGCGGAGACAATTCGACTGGGCTATTCCAGGGGGTCCATCCTGGAAGTTGCCGCTGGGACAGGCAGAGAAGGAGAAGGCTTGTGGATGAATCATGCTTCCACTAGGAACCAACGGGATTAAGTAAGTAAGTACTATTGGTTATTGCTATTATTATTGGGTATTTGTCATCATTATCATTGGGACGTGTGAGTATTTGTCATCATTATCATTGGGCGAGTAGTGTGTTTGGAAAGGATTGTGCGACAGGGGGGTGTTGTGGTTTTAATGATTGGGGTGTGAAGGGGTGGCTTTTGCGTTTGAAATGTTCTTTTGTCATTTTTGAGGGGAAGATGCAAACAAACCTGGCATGTGCTTATTCTTTTCCCTTATTAAAAACAAATTCGTTCGTTTATTCTCTCTCTCTCTCCTCTCTCTCTCTCTCTCTCTCTCTCTCTCTATCTGTCTCTCTCTGTGTGGTGCGCGCGCGCGCGCGAGCGCGCGTGTGTGTGTGTGTGGTGTGTGTGTGTGTGTGTGTGCGTGCGTGTGTGTGTGTGTGTTGTGTGTGTGGATGTGTGCGTGTCGGTGTGTGTTGTGTGTCGTGTGTGTGTGCGTTCGCGCGCGTGGTGTGTGTGCATGTGTGTGTTCTCTGCCACACTTTTTACTTACGTCCACAACCTGATTGTCGTGATGCTGAGTCTCATGATCAGGTCATATAGCTGCTGCAGTTGTCATTCCAATCACTGGCTGATACTGTAGATGGGGAGTGTAATGGATATTGCAAATGGAAAGTCATTATATGGAGCGAGAGCCGAGACGTTAATCATGAGAGTATGAGCTACTCTCCATCTGATGGCCGCTCGTATGACGTGTGCAGGCAGGACGAAGAGGAGAAACAGCAACAGTAGAACCATGCACATCAAGATACCATAGTGTCCCAAATCATTAAAGGGAGAGACAGACACTACACCTTTCAGTACATGATAATACATTTTCCCAAAACTAATAATCTCAGAAGTTTGCTTTTTTACTATGACATACAGACAAATAGGTAGAAAAAAAATCGTATTAAATCATTCGAGTGTGGGTGCTTTTTCCTCTCTAGACACTTAGGGCAGCTTGTTTACGGAACTGTAAGGAATAGTGCTAAAAATTACTTCATGAGTTTTAGGTCTTGTAACAAGAGAGCAACAGACAAAAAGGAGAAAAAGCTGTCACACAATAAACTTAGCCCCTACTCTTGTTAGGGAAGAAGGAGGATGGGAAAGAAGGAGGACTAAGAGGATAATGATGGGGGTGGTGTATCACTTAATACTTCTTGATTATACGTTTTCAATTTATACAAAAGCAGCTTGGTTTCGTTAAGAGAAACATTTCCAGAAACACTCCTCCCTTTTGAAACCTTATTCCGTTACTGTAATGGCAATTGCCCGTCCTGGTCCAATTGTACTTAAATGAATTCGGACAACCAGCATGAACTTACTGCTTATCTCACACAGATCGTGTAGAATGTACATATTCCCCAACCGTGTGGGCAAGAGGTCGAAGTGTCAAATACCTGTGCGAATTTTCCGATTCGACGTTTACGAGCTTTCTCCCGTCACGGTTAACAGGGTAACTACACCTCCGAGGCAAATGTGAACCCAGAACCATTTTGGAGGTCTCAGTGCAGGGAGATCATAAAACACACGTCCCTTTCCCCTTACTTTTCTTTTTAACACATCACACCTTTCTGAAAAAAAATCATTTAACTTTGTGTTCGCGAAAGCACTTTCAAATACATTTTTTTTTTCCTATCCCATGTTTGAAAGATAAAAAGATAACACAAATCGAAATAATTAGAATTTAGCAGAAAACAACATGTACAATACTCTATGTGCATGACATCGTTTTTGTGCATTTTAGTCTTTGGTGTGTATCTTTTATGCACTTGTTTTGTATTGATTAATTCGGTTTTTCTTCTGTGCTTATATGCATGTACGTATGTGTGTGTTTCAGTAAGCATGTGCACCTGCACGTATGCAAGCATATATCTAAATATGTATAAGTGTATGTAAGTAAAACATGTATAAATGCATGCATGTATGGTGTATGTGCGTGTATGTATCTATGTATGTATGTATGTATGTATGTATAGGTATGTATGTATGTGTGTGTGTGTGTATGTATGCATGTATGCCATGGATGTATGTACGTATGTACGTATGTATGTATGTATGCATGTATGTATGTATGTATGTATGTATGTATGTATGTATGTATGTATGTATGTATGTTATGTATGCATGTATGGATGGGATGGATGGATGGATGCATGCATGTATGTATGTATGTATACATGCATGCACGTGGAAACCTCTTTATGCAATCTTTAAAAAGGGTATTAGATTCCAAAAAAAGCCAATGTGCATCAAGCATGATCTTGCTATAATGTCATCAATGCAGCTAGAAGTGTTTTGTCAGCAGTAATACAGACGGGTGATAACGCATTTGTGTTGAGGAAAAAAAATAAAAATATACCAGACCAGGGCATTCCCAATGCCCTTTACAGTTACGCAGGTACAGGGAAAGAGACGCTGTGTGTTGTGTCATGCCTTTGAGAATCTATCAACAGAAACAGCCTCTCTACGCACTAAAATCATGGATGACTGGTCTTATGTTACTATTGCCCCATGGACTTCGAAAGACTCTAACATGGTTTACAGGCATGTAACAAGCAGCTGGAATTGAAGGTATTGCAATTCACACGTTTTTGAGGTGCATCATCGTCACTTTTGTGGTCTTTGGTGCTTCAGTGGAGTGCGTAATGACAACAGCAGAATGATCGAACGATGCTATTTTTTATAGATAAAACAATAGAGCTTCCTGCCAAGCACGTATGGGCGTGCGTGCGTGCGTGCGTGCGGGCGTACGTACGTGCGTACGTGCGTGCGTGCGTGCGGGCGTATGTGCGTGTGTATGTGTGTGTGTGTGTGTGTGTGTGTGTGTGTGTGTGTGTGTGTGTGTGTGTGTGTGTGTGTGTGCGTGCGTGCGAGCGTGCGTGCGTGTGTGTGCGTGTGGTGTGTGTGTGTGTGTGTGTGTGGTGTGTGGTGTTTGTGTGTGTGTGGTGTGTGGTGTGTGTGTGTGTGTGTGTGTGTGTGTGTGTGTGTGAGCTCAGCAAGTAGTTTTTGAGAGGCGGTAAATCATACTATTATTACGTGTGGACAGTTCAAACAAAAACAAACACACACACACACACACACACACACACACACACACACACACACACACACACACACACACACACAATCAAACATACTGCTCCACTATAGCATGAATATCAAGCACACCATCGCGCAGGTTGCAGAAACGTCGAAACGTCAAGCTGGTGTACATTACTGCAGGACAAGGACATACAAATTGGTCAGCATGCTAATACAAATAGTTGTGGAGATTATTGGAGAGATGAGAGAGAGAGAGAGAGAGGAGAGAGAGAGAGCGGAGAGAGAGAGAGAGAGAGTCCTAGTACCTTTTCCGGGGAGAAGATTCATACAGGTACGAGCATTTGATGCTTTAATCTGAAAACATCACTTACTTGCATAAAAAAGCATACTGATACAAAACTATGGTGTGGTGGGTACCAGCCACAGTTGTGCAGTGGTAGGAGAGTACCGTGCTTTCACAGTTTGTCGTAGGTTTGATTCCAATCAGAATCACGTCTATTTGTGGGATTGTTCGGCTCATGACCGGTTTTTACCCAAAAATGAGGTTTGCCATGAACTTCTGTCGGACAAGAAGAATGGAAACACACACCGTCGTTTCATTCTCTGAACGAGTGTTGTGTTTGGACAGTACAGTCATATCCTTGACTAACACAGCGGGAGCCTCTAGTCTTAAACTGGGATATGATATAAAATAAACATACGAAGAGTACAACCCTGTCAGGCAGTCTCAGAACCGAATGGAATCATGTGGCATGCCTATTCATCATCGTCATCCTTGTCGATGTACATTAAAAAGAAAAACACAACACAAATATGGTCTTCATGCCCGCTCTCGTGATGACCGCACCTTTGGTTTCCTCAAGCACCACCTGTTTACCTCGGTGAGTTTGCGTGGATGTGTGGCGGTATGGAAGATGTCTTGGGGGGACTGTTTTGGGACGGACCGTTGTGGCGCATATTCATTTGTACTCGCCCACCAGTCAACAGTTATTGTCATCAGCACAGGGAGCTTGGTGGTCGGTGTCTGGTGTATGTTGGATCACAAAACACTGCCACTGGCGTTAACATCATGTATGAATCGTTTAACTGAATTGCTTCAGAAAAAACAACAACAACAACAACAACTACAGCAACAAACAACAACAAACAAAACAAAATGGGGTATTCATTGGACGGGATCATGGCTTCCAGCCACTTCCAGCAACTGCTGATGCCAGGGGTTTGTCCTCATGGCAAAGCCTGTTTATGCCAGCAAACATCTTTTTTTAAACAGATATTCGGGACGACAGAAATTAATCACCACACTTGAATGAGATTCAACGCCTACCTTGCGCTGAAGAGGAGAGCAAGGCTAAGTGACAACCGCGTTATTTTCATTGTCATATGTGTTTGTGTCATTGCCTGAGAAAGACCAAAGATGTCGAAACACGTAAGTGTCCGGTCTTGTGATCGTTTGCTTACAAGTTTCTGTTCGCGGCCCCGCGAATCAGTATTTAAGATTTAACTAAGGAGATGTAATAACAAACATGCGATGATGAAGTATAAATGGGGGTCTCATCTCTCTCTCTCTCTCTACTCGCTGTCTCCTTCTCTCTCTCTTCATCTCTTCTGTGTGTGTGGGTGTGTGTGTCGTGTGGTGTAGTGTGTGTGTGTGTGTGGTGTGTGTGTGTCCGTGTGTGTGTGTGTGTGTGTGTGTGTGGTTGTGGTGTGTGTGTGTGGGTGTGTGTGATGTGTGTGGTGTGGGGATGTGTTTCAATTGTTTATTTCTCTTCCATAACGGATAGTAATGTTTCCCGAAACCGAGATCCATGATGTAGTACACAGAATATGTTGACACTTGAATTGAGGTTGTAAGTCAACATGTCAAGTGATCCACAAACGGGCCCTCCAGTAGGAATTATGGTACCTTCGGCCGGCATTCATTTCTGGATAAGGAAAAGCCAACTAATTCGAGTCCATAGCTGACGGGAAAAGATAACAGACAAACGAAGAGGAGAGGGAAGTACCGATCAGCATCTTGGGGTTGAGGGCCACTTCACGGGCAGAGATAGAGGAGGATGTTGGATAGCCAAGTCATCAAGCGGACGAGTTCATATAGTAAGTAAGGTGATGGTACCGTCAAAATCAGCACAACTCAGGCAGCCAAGCACCCAAAAACGAATCCATCTACTAGGTTATCACCAATCTCTGGGTTCCTTGCTACAGGTTTCAATAACCTGACTCTTGCCGTTAGACCAGTGTGGAGGATGGTAATCATCCAAGAATCGGAATGCCGCGAGGAGATATGAAATACAAACTAATACCAATAATATACAACTATGATAGGCACTCATTGTATATTAGCATAAAGTAGAAATTTAACGGTCTGAGAACACAGGCATCTTTCGCAGGGCTATGATGGCCTGTCATAACTTGGACACATAAACAAAACCAAGAAGACGGTTAAATGGTTGTTTGTCTAAAAAGTACTCCT
>JADBJO010031284.1:5000-16933 GCA_016801955.1 Conus betulinus | reverse complement strand
CGTTCCAACCCACCTTCGTCCCATGACCAACACAGCAGACTCACCAAATTCGCTAAGGTCCTTAATGGGAAAAAAAGGACGAAATCTTTAAAAAAAAAAAAAAGCAGATAAAGGCGATACCAGCACACAATCTACGTTTTGTTTCCTGTCTCACTCGTGGTCAGCTCACTAGGGGGGCCTCCATGTTGGTTGGTGCCTCCATGACAGAGGCCAACCACTCAGCGCTTGGCCTTTCTGACATGCAAACGTCATGTCAACATTGAGGTCACAGCAGATGCACACAAAAGTGAGGGGTTCGGAAATGTGAGAGAACGCCCCTCAGGTGGCATCCATTCGGTTGATGAAATCACCTCTGTTATTTCGTGTGAGTGTGTCTGTCGCACACTCTACAACTCGGGGCAAAGACCTAGCATGTTGACAGCTACCAATCCCCCCTTGGAGTTGTCCTCCAACTTCCTGTGTTCCTCCACAGGGACAAGACGGGTTAATGACAAAAAGTGCAGCCAGATTCTTGAACGCCTGGGGAAGGGAAAGGGGGTAGGTGGGGGTTGGGGTCAAGCGACATGATCCAAAGCCCTCCTGTAAATCCAATAACAGATACTATTCCATGGTCTGGAGGAGACCCAAGGGTTGTGCTTTTTTTTGTCAAAGGAGAGCGTAAAAAAAGAACAGGAGGATATGTTTATGGTTGTAGGTGGTTAGTTGTGAAATCTCACTTCTTCTACTTCTTTCTAGACTGTCCACCTCAACCAATTGAAGTGCGGACATTCGCTTCGGTTTAAGAAACACTCTCTTGCTCCAAGACGATAGCATAACAAGTTAAACGAATCAAAAAAAAATAATATAAAGAATAATACTAAAAAAAATCAAACAGTCACAACACAAACGGCTAGCCTGCTTTTACCCCCGGGGTCATTCCAGGACTAGCTGGAACTTACCCCCCCCCCCCCCCCCCCCTGACCCCCCCCCCCCCCCCCCCCCCCCCCAGTCATCTACATTGTACAAGGTACACAGGCACTCAGGAGACACTAATTAGCTGTAAAAAATAGTTAAAATCTCTGATATACATTAAAGTGACCAATGTCAGTGACACTGACCACTGGTTGTCTGCATTGCACAAGGTATACAAACACTCATGAGACACTGATTAACTGTAAAGTAGTCGAAATATCTGATTTACGTCATAGTGACCAGTGGTCAGTGGCACTGACCACCAGTCGTCTGCATTGTACAAGGTACACAGGTACTCGGGAGACTATAATTAGCTGTGAAATAGTTAAAATCTCCGATTTACGTCATAATGACCAGTAGTCAGTGGCACTGACCACAAGTCGTCTGCCACCGCTGTACGTGTAACCCAGGGAGACTGATCTTTTAACACGAGTGTCTGTTCTGTGAAGTCTCATGCATCAAACTTTGACGCTGGGTCTAGCATGAGGCAGACATGTTATAATCTTTTTTGGCATGAGGAGAGAGAGAGAGAGAGAGAGAGAGAGAGAGAGGAGAGAGACGAGAGAGAGAGAGAGAGAGAGATGAGAGATTCAGACAGACAGGAAAAGGAACCGGCAAGCAAGTAGTCAGACAAACAGAAGACAGACCGCGAAAACAGTGGGAAGAAAACGAAAAGGACACAAAAACAAAACAAATCAAACCCAAACCAGACCAAACCAAATAAACCAAACCAAACCAAATCAAACAAACAAATCGAAACAAAAAAACAAAACAAACAAACAAACAAACAACACACCCCAACGCAATAGACAACAGAAAGAACACTCAGGCAAACAGATAGGGACAGAGAAATCCCCCTTGGGTGAGTGAAATGGAGTAGAATGCATTCTAACAATCAGTTAGTTCCGTTCACTTGCATGTGGTGTGGCACGACTTTGTGGACCACTTCTGGTCTGCTTTGACCAGCCCCCTTCCCCTTTCCCACCTTTCCCACCACCTCCTGTAGGGGGGGGGATTCTCCTCTTGTCGCTAATCATCGCATTTTTTCATGGTTACAAAGTTCGAACACTACTCTAGACCTTTTCACAGAAGAAGAAGAAGAAGGAGTAGAAGGAGGAGGATGAGGAGGAGGAGGAGGAGGTCGGGGAACAGAAAAAAGAGCAGAAGAAGGAGTAGATTATTCGGCTGAAGATGAGGAGGAACGATTATGAGCATGAAGAAGAAGAAAAAATCTAGAAGACTAAGCTTATGAGATTATGAAGAGAAGAGATAGAGAGAGAGAGACAGACCGACAGACAGACATGCAGACAGAGAAACAGACAGAGGAGACCGACAGACGTGAGGCAGGAGGTGGTGCGAGGGGAGGAGGAGAGGATGGATATGAGGAGGAGAAGCCGAAGACGAAGAAGAAGAAGAGAAGAAAAATTAGCATTAAAAAAAACCAAGACAAGGAAAAGGAGGAACGGAGGGACAAGCGGAATGACGAGAAAAGAACGAAAGAAGATAAGAATGAAGAGAGACGAAAGGTCACTGACGCACAAGAGGCCCAACAGACAAGAATGACAACGCATGAAAATTTCAAAAAGAAAAAACACTGCGGAGAAAAAGAAAAGGAAGGTAGCACCTTATCCTAACATAAATCGAAAAAGCCGCGCAAGACCAAACTCCTACGAACGACGCTCGAAAAACGATGAAAAAGAAGAAGAAAGAGGAGTAGTAGTAGTTTATTATCTAGTAGTAGTATTAGTAGTAGTAGTATATATAGGAGTAGTAGCAATCGAAGAAGAAGAGAAGACAGAAAAAGAATAAAAGAAGAAGAAAGAGTACAACACCACCCACACCCACACACCCGTTTGTTTTTGTGGTGTGTGTGTGGTGGTGTTGTGTTTGTGTGTGTGTGTGTGTGTGTGTGTGTGGTTCTGCGAGTGCACGTTGTGTTGGAGTGTGTGTGTTGGTGTGTGTGTGTGTGTGGTGTGTGTGGGGGTTGTGTTGTTTTTGTGTGTGTGGTGGTGTGTGGTGCTGTGTCCTGTGTGCTTGTTTTTGTGTGTTTGTGCGCGCGCGCGCGCGCGTGTGTGTGTGTTTATGTGTGTGGTGTGTTGTGGTGGGTGTGTGTGTGTGAGCATGACGCATGTGTTTGCCTTGGGCATAATACTTTAGATCTGAAACTCTGTGCCTACTTTATAACAACATGCACTTGTTTCAGTAAAAGTGATCCCGGCTTGGTTTCTTATCACTTTATGTGTGGTTACTTCTTGTGGTTCTTGGTTTTTTGAATTTCCGTCTCCCCCCACGAGTCATCTTGTATTATTCAGTATCACAAACACATCAGCGAAAATGTCCGTCTGTTTCTGTAGCCAGTTTCCCCTTCTGTCCCCTGTCTGTTTCTTTTCGATCTGCATGCTTTTTGTCTTCTTAGTTTGTCCAGCGCATCTGTATCCATCTGAAGGGGCGACACTCCCACGCCTGTGATTCTAGTCGTATATACCCAGCCAAAGACATGTCTGTTCAACTTCCTGTACATTTTACCGGGAGGTCATCATGACCCCAGTCCACCAGAAGAGACACTGCACTGCTGACAAAATCAAATCGTGTGGTGTTTAGTGGCGTCTGTTCTGATCCAACATAGACAGCAATTCCCACCTTCTTACGACAACAATTGTTTAATCGCAGAGACAGCCTGCGTTAACGTAACCCGTTTCAAAAGCCCTGGTATCCATGAGGTGATCGATTGTTCATCTTAAGATTGAGCATCCATTTTGAATGGGCAGCACCACGTCGTCCATTAACGACCCTTTCTATGATCTTGCCACTGCCGACAAGTTGAATCGGTCTTATACCGAGAGCATAAACTAACGAAAGTCAATGAATGTCCTTCCTAACAGCAGGGCAGGAAGAGCCGCCGCTTGATAGAGGACTTTTTTTGACAGTCAACGAGGATTAGCATAAGGAAAATGATGCTATGGAGTTCCAGGTGTGAGACTTCAAGACAAGCTGCTAATCTACACCTACTCTCTGGATGTATTCAGAACAAATAAGGACCTAGGGGGATATAGGTAATGGCAGCATTAATTTGGACATTTGAGCAACACTCACAGAGATTTATATTCTCTCTGAAGTGGGTGAATCTCGACTGTGGAGTTCCAGTCTTCCCCTTTGAGCTCATGGCACACTCCACTTAAGGGTAGAAGCTTGGCGGGCTTGCCCCCACCAACCACTTTCATGCCCACCTCCCACCCTCTTGTTCCCCGTCTCCTCGCACCCGCACCCCACGCTCCTCTCCCCTAAAAAACGAAATAAAACACCCTCTGATTGGACTCAAACCCAGCGGATCCAAAAGCCAAACACTGTATAACAGTGACCAGTATTGTAAGTGATTTACTCTAGGGTTACAGACGTGGTCATAGTATGAACTGAGCTTCAATTTAAGTGCGCGCGCATGTGTGTGTGTGTGTGTGTGTGTGTGTGTGTGTTGGTGTGTGGGGTGTGTGTGTGCGTGCGTTGCGTGCGTGCGTGCGTGTGTGTGTGTGGTGTGTGTGTGTGTGTGTGTTTGTGTGTGTGTGTTGTGTGTGTGTGTGACAGAGAGAGGGAGAGAGGGGTGAGGAGGGAGGGAGAGAGACAGTGAATGGATGTGAGTTAGAGAGAGAGAAGAGAGAGCAGATGAAAAAAAGACAAAACACACACTTCAAAATTTTCACAGTTACTTACAACAGTTATCCCATCTCCTTAAAAGGAGAAACAATCAACAAACAAACAAACAAACAAAGCAAAACGAAACCAACAAAAAGAGAGGAACGATAATAATGACATCTAAGACACGGTCCAGAGTGCATGTAAATGAAACAAAGTCGAAGCACCATTTTAAACAATCTGGACCAGCCTTTGGTTCAAGACACCCAGATTAAACAGGTTTGTCAAAAGTTTATGTTTTATCTTTCAACACAGCTTTTCGTAACAATGGCTCCGAAGTGTGTATAATTTTGGCAACAGGAACAAAGAAAAGGTCAAACAAGCAAACACAAACTAACAAAACAAAGTTTTGTTTTCTTCCTGAAGGGCAGCTAACACACGTTTGCTTAGTTGTACCTTTACCTCTTCAAATTGGCACCCGTTTGGGTGCATTGAACTTTGCTCTTCAGCAGAAAAAAAATGCACAACACAAAAATGGAGTAGCTTTAAAAGGTTTTCGCAGTCTTCCCCGGGATGCAGATGTGGAATTAAAATGGGGTCAAACGACTTTGAGACGCTTCTAGTGCCACGGGAGAGTAGTGGGGATCGTGGGTAGAGGGGGTAGTGACAGTAAGTAGGGCTATTAGGAAAAGTCTGCCCGGCTTTCAAACAAATACTAAACGTGGAAAGAACTGTCAGGGCATGGTTGGAATGGTGTGTGTGGTGTGTGTGTGTGTGTGGTGTGTGTGTGTGGTGCGTGTGTGTGTGGGGGTGTGTGTGTGTGTGTGTGGTGTGTGTGTGTGTGTGTGTGTGTGTGTGTGTGTGTGTGTGTGTGTGTGTGGGTGTGTGTGTGTGTGTGTGTGTGTGTGTGGTGTGTGTGTGTGTGTGGGTGTGGGATGTGCGTGCGTGCGTGCGTGCGTTGTGTGTGTGGTGTGTGTGTGTGTGTGTGTGTGTGTGTGTGTGTGTGTGTGTGTGTGTGGGTGTGTGTGTGTGTGTGAACGGGAGACAGGGGAAAGGGAGGGCGTAACCTTAAAAAGCGAGAAGTGTATTTCTCGTGTAGCATTATGACTCACACGTTGAGAGTGAGTGTACAAAAGAAAGATGAATCGATCGTCCATTCGTACTGGGGTTGATGTGAGGAGGAGATTCGTGATAGAAAGGACAGGAAAGATATGCCACACTCACATTCAGTCACACTCACTCATTCACACACACACACACACACACACACACACACACCACACACAACACCCACACACACACACACACACGCACACATACACACACACACACACACACACACACACACAACATGTTCACGCACACACCACACACACACACACACACACACATGTTCACGGACACACACACACACAAAACACCCACACACACCACACACACACACACACACACACACACACACACACACACACACACACGTACACGTACGCACGCACACGCACACACACACACACCACACACACACACACAACACCACACACACGCACGCACGCACGCGCGCACGCACCACACACACACACACACACACACCACACACACACACACACACACACACACACACACACACCACTTCTGTCTCTGTTTGGCAACAGGGAACGTCAAATTATGTTGTTGTCTCACAACAAGCAGAAGGTGATGTGTTTCCTTGGGATCTCATGACAACTAAATTTACACACGCTTCCCTGGTCGTCTTCAAAGAGCTGTTTCTCAAAGCGGAGTCTCTTGTTGTCTTCGTCCTGTACACCCACCTTGTGCGTTTAGAGATTGCTCCCACTTCAGTCACTTACAGCCACATCTCTCCCTCTCTCTCTCTCTCTCTCTCTCTCTCTCTCTCTCTCTCTCTCTCCCTCTCTCTCTCTGGCTCTCTCTCCAACCCCTCATCGTTTTTTTTTTCTCTCTCCAAACTGTTTCTTCTCTGACCTGTCCATTGTTATGTGGACCAAGGAAACTTCTGTTGGACTTTATGTATAAGCACCTCCACAATAAAAACCCCACTCTAGCTTTGTTTTCTATCTCCGTTCACACAATTGTCTAAATAACCCGACAATGAATTTTCAACCCTCTGACTCGAATGACATCGAAATTCACATAGATTTCTTACACATCAACACATGGTTATCATCATCCTCTCAGCTGCAGCCGCTTTGGGACACTCGCATTCAACCAGCCAGAAAATAGCATCGGCTTAGGATTTCGCTACAATTTAGGATCCCAGAGAGCCTTGTTCTCAGGCGGAAGTATTCGTGCCTGTCTGTCTCTGATGAGTAATTGCTTCAATCTATTCCTTCTGACCGACACACTACAACATGGTACACAACATTTCACATTTTTTATGTGCTTACTTGAGTATTTAACGATTTAGAGTTTGAAATTTAGAAACTATGGATACAATGCAATCAATAACAATACGATATGATATAACACAATACAGCAGAATGAAATATAGTACAATACAGTAAAAAAAAAAAAATGCATTAAACGAAGAAGTATGCAATACGAGGTAGAAAATGTGCTTTAGTGCAAAGCAAAAGAATACAATTTAATGCAATGTAATGGGATGCCTAAACTTAATGCAAATCTGTACAGTAAGATAAAACGAATCTCCATTCAATCCAATATTGCAGACTGCAATGTGGCATAGCACAGTATAACACAGTGCTGACATCATCACGACACGCTTTAAAACAAAAGCGTAGTTTACAGTACATACACTGCCATGCAATACAGTTCATTCCGAAGCAACAGAAAGCATTACAACCCAAAAACAGTTCAGCGGAACGCAAAGAAACGTAATACAACGCTAGATGATGCAGTACTAAACAACACATCACATAACAATATATGTAACACAAAAAGAAACTACCAACATACAATCTGATTCGATGCAATACAAAAAAACCCTCACATAATACAATCAATTCTCTGCAATGTTTTAGGACTTCAAAACAAAAATAGAATACAAGCAAAGAATAGCATATGGCAGGATTAGATTCCCCGAAGCAGCAGTCACACCCACGGGCTCTACCTAACTACATAGACACAGAATGACTGAAAGCAGCCACAGACTTGTCCCAGGTTCATAGTCACAATTTGACCTCAAAATCATGGTGAGCATAAACTTTTTATTCCATGGCTTTCATCCTAACTGTGGGCCTGAGTGGCCTGGGGAATAAAAGTATTGCTGTCTTTGATGGGGGGATGAAGCTTCCCCCTTCAAAGGATATAGCTGACGTTGTAATGTGTTCCATGCTCGTTGCTGACAACAGACAGGCCAGCACGCGATGCTTGAAATACATGACATTCAGAGATGAGTCAGTATTCAGGCCTGGATGACACAGATATAGACAGCGTTGGTCACACATGTGAGCAACCCTTTTCGCGGAAGCATCCATTAAGTGGATGAATCTCAGTTCTATTATTTCAGTCTTCCCATTTAAGCATGTAGCACAGACTACCACTGGACAGAAGGCTACTTTGTTGAGAGTACTGCAATTTTATGACAGAGGTATACTTTGGAAACTTTCCTTTTCCTTCAAAGAGAACAAATTCGAGTTAACGTACACAAAGTACAAGACGTCTTACTGAAGGGGCGGGGGTGGGGGATGGGAGGTTGGAGGGGGGTGGGGGAGCTCAGAAGACATTAGCGACATCCCCACGGAGACCCCAAGAATGGGGGATTCACAGCGATGTCTGCAGGGGTGCCCCATTGGGACTGATGTTTTATAGCATGAAAGAAGTGGGCGGAAAGGGAGGGGAGTGATTATGTGGCAGATGGTTGAGAAAGGGAAAACATTCTACCCACACACCGTCTTTTTTTATCTCTCGTCCTCTAAAAACGATGGTCAACACAAATTCATCAACAAAAATGGAGGGAAACAACGAAGGAAAAAAAAAGTAAGAAAAACAGATTGTGACAACCTCAAAACGAAATGGTATGGTAATGGTACTTATAGCCCCAGCCGACCGCTAAGGGCCATATCAGGGCTGTCACCACGTTGAAAATAACTCACAAGTCATTTGAAAACAAAAACAAACAAAAAGAGAGAAAAAAGAGAAACACAAACAAAAAACCCACACATTCACACATCTCTTTAAAGTACACCTACTAAAAAAACGCTCCAGACACCCTGTTTAAAATCTTTCTTCTGTAAAATGTTAATCTCCACCAGAAATTCAAAGATCACGTCAGGTGGGACATCTCTGAACAAGGTTTTCCATGGAGTCTGCCGTGAAATGTTTATATCTCACGTCGTTCAAGTCCTAACACTCTAAGAGAATATGTTTCACTGCGAATGGAACATGACATGGAATGCACCACGGAGCTTCTTCACCTATTAAAAGTTAAGAACGGGCCTACAACGAGTGGCCTGTATGCAAGCGGCACAAGACTCTTTTGTCTTTACGGCCGCCTCGGGAACATGGTAAAAACTTTTTTTCAGGTTGGGCGGATTTTAAAAAGTTTGTGGTATCTGTCTGCGAGTTC
Organism: Conus betulinus; assembly: GCA_016801955.1. Lineage (NCBI taxonomy): Eukaryota > Metazoa > Mollusca > Gastropoda > Neogastropoda > Conidae > Conus > Conus betulinus. The sequence continues at coordinate 7,812 of JADBJO010031284.1, read as the reverse complement.
CATTCCTCCTCCCAGAGGTCTTTGACATAAGCCTGTGTTTGGGGTTTCAGATCAGTGTGAGGGGATGGACAATCTGTTCAACGCTTTCTGTGTGGCACTCAAGGCAATCAACTCAGCAATATAGATGGAGTTGTCTGTTGGGATGTGTTCAGAACAATCTCTGAGGGGGGATCTGTTTGCACTAAATACATACAGCAGACGCAACTCAGATTTGGAAAATCGGGGAGCCCCGAATTAAATTTCTCCAAAACAGTACTTTTTTTTTTTTTACTTTTCCCTTTCACATGAAGAAGGCAACTTAAAGTTATTTTTTTTTAAGAGAAAGGTTACTAGTTTTACGAGAAGGAAAGTCTACACAAACAGAGATTACACCATTATCTTTTCCATGCCACACCCAGATTGCTCCGAGCATATCAACTACATGGTTGCTCGTTCTTCGTTTTTCAGTGTCCTAAAGTGGTGTTTGTTTGTGCCTGAAGAAGACCCGAGAAATCGAAACGCATCGTTTTTTATCCAGTAATCTGTTTGTCTGGATGTGTCCTGCAGAAACTAACAACTTTTTTGGGGGGTTGTTGTTATAAATTTGCTTCAGTTTCCGCCTTCAGTCATCTCACTTTAAAACCAACTTAGGCTACTGCACACAAGCTGTAGCGTTTCCTTTGGAACTGGAGTGGTGTGAAAGATGGGGGAAGGGGGACCGAGGTCAAGAGATTTGGTGGAAAAGGGAGGTGGGGTTGGGGACAAGGAAAAGCTCTCAACATACTGTTGAGTTCTTTTACTGCCATCCCCTGCATGAAGATGTCACGAACAGGTAGGGTCTAGGACCTGTTGTAAGGTGGTGTGGATGGTTAAGGGGGGAAAGAGAATAGGAGAAGGGTAAGAGAGAGAGCTGACAAATCAACTCCAACACCCAGCGCCAGCTCGTTGGTTTCCTCTCTCTTTTTATTATAAATCATGGTTGGATCGAACCAGCCATACCAACCACCGACCTATTAAAGACATAAACAATAATAATCATAAACATGAGGTATTATTTAAATACATATACAGAAAAAACATAACCATTCAAATTAAGTTAAGACAAGTATCAACATTCATAATGAAATGGTGAAACATATACTAAAACAATAGGTCTTAGCTTACAAAAATATGTCAATATTGTCCCTGCAGCATATAGACATTACCAAAATTAAGGTGCAGGATTTATAACAAAAGAACAAAAAAAGGCCTCCCCGTTGCGAACGATAGGAGGTAGAACATATCTTTGCAATCAAAACGTAATCATATCATAATCATAACATTAATCAAAGGGGATCCCCGTTGCGAACGGCAGGATCAACAACATAATAATTTCATTATCATAACATTAAGAAAGGGAATCCCCGTTGCGAACGGCAGGATCAACAACGTAATTATTTCATTATCATAACATTAACATTGAAACTCCCCGCTGCAAATGGCAGGAGTTACAAACAGTCAAAAGCATGGATCATGATTTCATAACGGAGAACAATATTAGCCTATAAATGAACTTACATAATTTTAAGCACACACACGAAAAAAAAAAAGGAACTCCCCGTTGTGAATGGCAGGAGCTATGAACAATGAATGAAATTAATTAACATCAAATTTTCAATAGTAAGGCATCGCTTGGGCCGTACAGCAGTTACACAACTGTGTGGAAAATTTCATATGCGTAGTGTCCACACATATGGTCAAACTCAGAAAGGACACATCAATCAATCAACTAAAGCTATTTTTCTTCTCTCCGTAAAACACACCCACCTCAGGACAGTATGTGCTATACGTTATGGCTCCTCGGGTTTCACCTGTTAGGCCTACACCTCCGCCCAACAATGGCTGTTGCTTTTCAGCCCTGCAATGGACCCACGGGTGTAAATAAATATTTGAACATGTGAACACTCACAGACTAACAGATGCAGCGATCAACTAAACAAACTGACTGATCAGTGGCTACTCGCGTACAAAATAGGCACATGAACTCACAAGCTATCGAGCAGCATTCAAGTAATTAACTGCTAATTACTCAGCCAAGTAACCACGTAACCCTTCAGTCGCTCACATAATGAAACAATTTAACAAACAGGTAAAACACTCGCTTAAAAAAACAGGTAGCAACCCAGACACACAGAGGAATAATTAAACTACCTTCACTGACCGTATCTGAATCATTTGCACAGGCCGCCATGCGGCCTGGTAACACTGTGACTTAACTCTGTCCAATTCGCCAGCCAACAAGGGCGACGTTTACCAGTCAGTTTGTCTAGTGTTCGAACACAAGGAACTTGCAGGGCGCGCGTTAAACTTTATCCACAATTCACAGTAACAGACAGCAACGTCTGCAGTCTATTATGTTTTCTGGCATCGACTTGATGGTTACTAACAATAAAATCTGTGATAACTCTGACTGACTGTGTTTTTGATTTCATTCTTATTAAGCGCCAGCCCTGCATAGTTGGAGAGTTTACCTGAATAATTGACTGTGGAAATTTGGTAAAATCACATTTCTAGTTAAGTAGAAAATGGAATTTGTACAACAAAAATGTTAGAACATAGAACTTTTAACTACCATTTACTAGTGTTGTTTCACGAAGATAGTACACTATCTGCCCTCACTCTAGTTAAACATAGCCAAACCAAAGGCAAAAACCAATCAACATACCTTTACATTCACAAACACCTGAATAACAGAACCAGGGTCACAGCCTTCACCACACTCTGCTCAGTGAAGAAATGATCTCAGAGCCAGAACGCCGGGAGTATATAGGCCTTCCACCCCCTTTGAACGAGA
>JADBJO010031283.1:0-16935 GCA_016801955.1 Conus betulinus | reverse complement strand
ATTATTGCTACAGTCTGTACATTTACTTCAGCAGTATTCCTTCTGACAGTAGTAATGAATATCAGTGAAGGAAGTTATGAGTGAAGTGATGGTGACCACTCTCTGGATGAGACTTGACAGATGTCTGACAAACCACATAACCCAAGGTGCTTGGCAGCCCAGAGGGCTACCTGATGTATGACACTGCTACACAGGGTGGGGGTGGGGGTCTCAAAGTCTATTAAATCCCCTTGACTATACTTACAATCAATTTCAAATTAGACTAATGATGTCAGCAGTCACTCCATAAAGTACCCACACCACAAAATTGTAGTAAGAAAATTCAAGTTTGGATGCCTTGAAGAAAGTTTTAATAGGTATTTTTGTAATGCAGTCTGTAGAATTGCATCTTTCTGTCACAAAGAAAAGTGACTGTAAAATCAAAATGCACAAATCACAAATTTGATCTCCTTTTTTTTTTTTTTTTGGTTAATTTAATTATGGACTCACTTTTTTTTTTATATGAAATGACTAAAAAGTGTCTCGGGACCATTTCATGGTGGATGAGTCATTCCACAGTTGATCACATGATGGTTGTTTTCCTTGACTAATGGTGATTTGTGAACTGGTGTGAAGTGCAGTTTTGGCTTTTTCAGGTGGAGCTTTGCTACATGATCCTCGACTGCTGTGCCAACTCAGGACCTATGAGAAATTTTATGGCCTTCTTGCCCAAGTGAGGTTCATCTTTGTGTGCTTGACTTTCAAAGACAGTAGAAAAAGTCTCTGTGGCTATTTGCTTTCTTTGTGAATGGCTTTGTTGTAAGGATGGGGTGGGGGTAGTTATATTGTTGTTTTTCATGTCTTACAAAGATTTTATCGCCAGTTTGTGAAACTTCGTTAGAATTGTGACTGATGTGGAACTCCAATTTTTAGGTTTTCGTATGTGATGACTATTCAGAGGTCAGAGGTAAGAGTTAAGACAAAGAAAACACAGAAGTTGGGAATCATGTCGTTATATCATCACGGAGTTTGTCTGTCCTTTGGTTTTGACATGTGTCTTTGGTTTAGCTTTGTTGGCAAGATGGAAATGGTGAGGAAGGATAGGGTGAAGGAGACAACTTGAGCAATAAAAAGTGCAGCAGTAATAAGTGTGAGTATTCATTATGAATTGAATCAGTACTAAACTCTGAAGGAAAGAATGTGACTGAGTTGGGGGGGGGGGAGGGGGGGGGGGGGAATTACATTTTTTTTTTTTTTTTTTTTTTTTTAGTGGAAAGGGAGGGGGGGAAAAATTAAAGTAGTTTTATGCTTTCCAGACTGTCTTTAAGATTTAATACGAAAGAGGTGCTCATTGAAATTTCTTTTTTCCTTTCCTGCGAAATTTTGGGACACACCATTCAACTGATAATTACCCCCTCAAACTCCTTTCCACTTTCCTTTGATCCCAACCTCCTCGTTTTCTCATCCATCACTGCTATCTTTCCCCTCTCTCTCTCTCTCTCTCTCTTAAAAGTGTCAGGTTGATAATAAACTCGTGACGTGTTGCAGCGCTTTTGTCAGCTGGACAAGAAGTATGTGGAACCATTCCAGACTATTTTCCGAGAACAGTTTGAAACAATCCACCGTCTGGACACCAACAAACTTCGTAATGTGGCCAAATTCTTTGCTCACCTCTTGCATACAGATGCTATTTCATGGGGGGTGAGTGTCTTACATTGTTGATAACAGCAGACTGGTATTTTGTAACAGTAATATAGTTCCCACGCAGTGATTGTACACACATACACACATGCTCAGAAACGCACAGAATTCATATGCAAGAGTACACACAGTGAGAGACATGAGAATCTCACACACACACCACACACAACACACACACACACACACGCGCACACACTCACATACTCGCTCATACATCAAAGGGTTAATGATGGCTATTTCAATTACAGTAGAGCTTTCTTCCTTGGCATAAATCATATGCTTGTGTTTGTTCAGGAGGGATTGCATTTTATCCGTAATATTGCTGTGCATTTAAGTCATGTGAGATCTTTTTTTTTTCCAGTTTTGTTATTGCTGGAAATGTAAAGGAACTCTTGTCTCTTGGTTGGAGGTCATGTTTGTAGCAAGCTGTGTGCAGCGTTTTTAAGTCTTCTCATGCCAAGTATTTACTACTGTTTCTATACATGGAAACCAAGTACAGACCTGTTTACCCTTACGTTTTTGCCGTAATTTTTACCGAAAAAATCTAAATTGGGGAATTATGCCCCCTCCCCCCAAAAAAATTACGGGAAACAAATCAAAGAAAGAAAATTGTTAAACACAAAGTTTTGTCTGCTGCCGTTTCAATCAAGAGCAGTAAAGAAGACATTTCCCAGCGTGGCTTGTGTCTTTTACCTTGTCAAAGATGGCGACGAAGCAGTTTTACACGCCCAACGGCCAGCTGTTCCAAATCTTCAATGTTGTGAAAGTATTGCAGTTATGAAGATCACAGGTTTTTTTTTTCAAATTACAGGTTTTTGTCTGAGATATTACAGGTACACGAATTTGGGGTGAACAGGTCAGCAAGTATTTTTTACTGACTCAGATTATTATCAACTTTGTTACAAAAAAAATTCCAGAAAATACAATTCTTATTGAATTGCCATAAGATTGGTGAAATTATGCAGAAGTGCATGTAAATTATTTCTGACATTAATTTCAAGAGTATGAAGTTGTGTTTTGGTGATAATGTTGTTGCTGTTGTAGATGGTGGCAATTGTTGGGTAACATAAAACTTTCAGGCCGCCTATCACTTCATCATTCTCTTCTTCAGAATCTGAATCGATCAGTTCAGCCACATGTTCTTCTTTCAGCACTCTTCTCATTGTTGCCTCGAAACATTCCTCCAGTGTAAATTCTTCAAAATACTCATCATCACTCCCTAAGTCACCAAAGAGTTCAGCTAGAAATGCTTTGCTTACATCCATCATGGAAACTGCTCATAAAATAAAAACATTTCCACTGAACTGATGTTTTGCCGCTTGAAATTGCAGACAAAAGAAAGTAGACATGTTTAGTTCAAGTGCGCATGCGCTAGGCTGTCCAGGGAACGTGACATCAGCTTTAAGATTAGCTTAGTGTGTGCCATGTGCTTTTCAGCGGTAGCTACCGCCTTTGGCTCTCAGGTATAAGAAACGTCATTGGTGGTAGCTACCGCCGGTGGTATGTGGAGAGTTAATCTGATCAGCCCTGTTTCATAGTGTGTCCACGCTGTTCTCTAGATTGAGTTGTGTGGGTGGCCTGCAGGTTATGAGCTGCATGAAGCTGACAGAGGAAGACACTACCCTCAGCCAGCCGCATCTTCATCAAGATCCTTTTCTTGGAACTCTCTGAGTACATGGGGCTGCCCAAACTCAACAAAACGATTGAGAGACCCGTAGGTGGAACACATGTCTTCCCACCTGTCTGTCCTCCTTTCTTCTCCTGCCTTTCCAAAGGATTATTGATACTGGGATGCATGTAGATGTAGCACTATTTGCTATTGCATGCATGTCAGTTCACTGTTTGACTGGAATGTTGTCCTGTGTTTGGATTGACATAATTTTTTCCATCACCTTTGCCTCTGGCAATTGATTGCTGTGATTGCTCGTAATGATGATGTAAATAACTTAAATGTTGCCAACCCTCCCAAATTTTTCTGAATTTTCCCCGTTTTAGAAATAATTCCCCAAATCAAGATATTAGTTTGTGTTTTTTAAAAAAAGCCGGAATGTCACAAATTGGTTTAAAAGGACTGGAGTTTGGATGATCTTTTTTGTAGAGCTAACACTGTACTGCAGAATAAATTCCAAATGGTATGTTAATGCTGGCAGTTACATGAAGCGGAAAATGTACTTGCCTTCAAGCCCACATTCATGAACTGAATCAGTAAGGGGTTAAAAATGTTTTCACTCTTGGCTAATCTGCCCCCTCTTTACCCTTCCACTCCCCCTTCATCCTCTGGTTCCTGAATTTTACTAGGTTTGCATCTGTGCTTAGGTGTGTAAATGTTTCTTTGAAATGTTTACAATACATTGTATGAGAGTTGTGTGCAGAACACACTTATTTCTGTGGACAATCTTTGAGATAAAGGACAGTTAAAAACTCAGCAGAATACAGTTATTTCAGTGGACAATCTTTGAGATAAAGGACAGTTAAAAACTCAGAGGTGCAGAAGTCTGCAGACTGAAAAAATTGGCAGTGGCAAATATCACTGAGTTGCATATGGTTTTTATCATGAAATTGATGACTGAAATGATGATATATACAAAAATATGAATAAAAGTGGGCTTGACGTCTACTTCATACAATGAATGAAATATTTTGCAGATAAGTACAGCAATAGGTGAATTAACGTCAAATTTTAAGTCAGGTTTTAAAATGAGGTCTTACGGTAAAAACTGAGGCTTTATTTAATACATTTTTTTCAGTAGGTATTCATGTCTGCTGTACTGTGTTCATAAAGACTGATGTAATGGTTTCTGCCCAACAGAACGCTCCAGGAATTCTTTGAAGGAATCTTGCCTCGTAATAACCCTAAGGACACACGCTTTGCCATCAACTTCTTCACCACTATCGGACTTGGAGGGCTTACGTAAGTGTTTGCTGATCTGTCAGCTATTTCTGATTTGATGGTTATCATCATAGGAAAAAAACTCAAATTCTTTTGTCTTTGATGTGCTGATGGCTTGTGGTTGTGGCCTCTTTCTTTTGTTGAGTGTAGATGTGCTTTGAATCTGGTTTTTTGTTTTTTGTTGTTGTTTTTTTTTGGGGGGGGGGGTGGGGGGGGGGAGTGGGGGGTGTTAATTTAATTTCTTTCCTAGCTCCATGCCCACAGTGAATTTGTCGAAGTCACTGGTTTTGGCAAGCTTTGGGGTACTGTCATTGGATGAACCTGGTGGTGCTGTCCAGTAGACACTCACTCACACAGGCTGGGTGACTGTGCAATTAAATGTCTACTGCGGTGGGTTTAGTTAATGATGTCCTGTGTATCTTGAGCTTAGCGTGAAGGAACCCTGTTGCATGGGCCTGCTTAACAGCAAAGGATGCTTAACATCTTGCTTAAAGTTAGGACAGCTCCCCCCCAGGCGTAAGTGCGAACTTAGCTAGGACAGAGCATACCGCAGTAAATAAAAATGGCGGACCGCGTTGTGTATGGGCTTCTGTTGCGCCGAAATTTGAGGCGAGAGAGAATTTTCAGGGATCGGACGAACCCTTTTGATGTGTATGATGACGTAGAATTGTACTCAAAATTCAGATTTCGACGGGCAGACATTTTAGACCTGTGCGATGTGATTGAGGATGACATTGATCACCCGTTTCAACGGCGAGGCTCGCTGACTCCGCTCTTGCAGCTGCTGATCGCACTGCGTTTTTATGCCAGTGGGTGTTTTCAAGAAGTGATTGGGGATTTGTTTGGTGTCGACAAAAGCACAGTGTGTCGAGTAATAGACAGAGTTTCCCGAGCATTCTCAAACCGGCTAAATGAGTATGTTCGCATGCCAACGGTGGAGACAGCCAACAGAACTATGGAGCAGTTTTTCCGGATGGCAAATTTTCCTAATGTTATAGGGTGCATTGACTGCACCCATATTCGGATTGTTGCACCCAGGGAGAATGAACAAGTGTATGTAGACAGACGAGGGAATCACTCCTTGAATATTCAGTTACTTTGTGACGCTGATATGATTATCAGGAATTGTGTCGTGATGTGGCCAGGGTCAGTTCATGACTCGAGAATTCTCAAGGACAGTCAGGTGTGGCGGGTATTTCAAAGAATACCTCGTCCACTACCTGGAATTATACTTGGAGATAGTGGATACCCACTGAAGGAATGGCTGATGACGCCCTACCTCAACCCTGACGGCAGAGCTCAGCAAAGATTCAATGCTGCTCACACATCGACAAGGAGCACCATTGAGAGGACAAATGGTGTTCTGAAGAAGAGATGGCATTGTCTTCAGTCTCAGTTGAGGTGAGTATCACTATCTTTAGTTTTGTGTGTGTGTGTGTGTGTGTGTGTGTGTGTGTGTACACGCAAGTAATCATGCAGTCATCAATTAAAGCAAAAAGGAGTTCAACTGTTTGTGTTTGTGTATGTGTGTGTGTGTGTCTGTGTGTGTGTGCACATGCACAAGTCATCATGCATTCATTTTTTCAAATTGATTTTTAAGTGTGCATGCGAATGTGTGTGTGTGTGTGTGTGTGTGTGTGTGTGTGTGTGTACTCATGGGGTGTAATCTTGATTTAATTAGTGTGTGTGTGTGTGTGTGTGGACAAAGTGTGACGTACAGAACATTGTACACATGTAACATTTATATGATGCACTATTCTTCTGATACACTGTTCTTCTGGCGGAAGGTCAGATGACACTGTGTTGTTTCTGTGCTGCTTTCTGTGAAATGTAGGAGGTGAAATGGAATATACATTTTGTCACCTGTCATTTTGTCACCTAATCAGGCCTGTGAGCATTTGTGAAAATAACCTTTTCCAAATTGACAACTACCAGCCCCCCTGGTATAGCTGTTAGCATTAGCAGATGAGAGTGTGATTTTGTGTCCCATTAGAGGACATTTTCAGACCTAGCTGACTGTATGAAGAGTCGAGTGTGTCACTGGCTCAATAATGAGTCAAATAAAAGGACTGGCATCACATAATTTAGTTTTCTCAACCACTCAAAGGAAGTTTCTTTACCATAGATGCTGCTAAAATGTCTTGGCCAAGGGTGCATTAAAGTGTTGATACCTTGTCATTTGAGATTATAAAAGCTTATGGTGCAGCTCTGTCACCGTGTTATACACACACACACACACACACACACACACACATATATATATATATATATATATATATATATATATATATATATATATAGACACAGATCTATCTGAATGTAATGTTATTTGTAATACATTGTTAGGTACCATTGAACCATGCTGATTCTCTTTGATCATCATTAAAAAAGAAACTGTTGCAGTCAAAAGTAAAGGAGGAGGAGTTACTTTTTTAAGAAACTGACATTAAGGAAAAAACTGTCATATGCTGCTTTGATACTTGGATTGAACCTAAAGCAACTTGCATATAGATCTCCTTTTTAAAAAAATCTGTTTCTGTACATTTTACTATAAGACTCGAACGAGGTGAAGGTCCACTTGGAAACACAGCTTGTGAAGAAATGGTAGAAACTGCAGATTTGTTTACAAATAACTGTATGATACATATTCTTGTCTGTATCAGGCTGAATTGTGTTAACATTAAAAATTGGGTTAAGTTGCAGTTTGTTCAGTTATGTTTTAAGTAGATTTCCAGTGAAACACCAACAAACTTGACAATGGTCCTGAATATATTTTGAGTGAAATATTTGTCTAATGAAGTAGCATTGGCTCCTACACATGTATAGATCTAGAAAGTAATACCATTTCAAATTTTTTTTAATTGTATAGATGTTGGTAAAAGAAAATTTCCCATCGGTGTTATGAAACAGCTTTTGTGTGTTGATCTGTTTTGTGATATTCACCATTGTTTCCTTTCGTTTATTATTTATTACAAAGCCCAAATCCTTCCTGTCATTTGCTCCAATTCCACATGACTGTATCGCCTATAAAACAAGTCCGTTTTGTGAGAAAACCTGTAGACTTACACTGTGGTTATTATTACTTGTTGAGCTTTACATTTTTGCTTGATGAGTTTGATGAATCATGCTTTTGTGTACTTCGCGCTCCCCATGTGCATTTATGACGATGTTTGTTGGTTTTTTTTCCCCTCCAGATATGAGCCTGCAAAAGCTTGCTACATCATCATGTCTTGCATTATACTCCATAATGTTGCAACGACACTTGGACTGCCAGAACCAGACTCAGATTCTGATTCAGATGATCCCGACTCAGATGAACCAGATTCCGACTTCGATGAGGACGATGGAGGTGTCGTTGAACTGCCAGGACGCCTAGCACGTGAAAGGCTTGTTCAAAGACATTTCCAGTGGTAAGTTTTTGTACACTTTGCTCTCTCTTTTATTAATAAGATTGCAGTCTTCACTTGCAAGCTAAGGGAAAAAAGGCGAAAGGTCCACATGTGTTGTTCAATAAAGATAAAGATGTCCAGTACTTGTTTTTAGTACCAGTCCTTTCTTTCGCAAAGTTTGAAACACACTGAGTGAAGGAAAATGAGGTATACAATAAATTGAATATTCGAACTTGTATCTGGTGGATGGCATCATCTTTATCAAACAAGTGGGAGACAAAGCAATCTGTACCTGTGCTATATTAGTCAAATCATTCAATTCAATTCAATTCCATTCATTTCAATTCAAATCAGTCAACTTTATTGTCCATCGGAAATTTTCATCTGCTCCACATCATTTCACAAGTACATAAGACATTTCAAAAAGACATTATAAATCGTTACATAAAAGCCTGTGTTGTTATATATATAAATTTGCATAACAGCTTGTGTTATTATATAATTATATTTGTATGTACATCAAAACTCACACACCCTTCCCACCACCTCACCCCCCCCCCACACACATGCATACACACATGAAATAAACATTAAATCCATAAGACATAGAACATTACATAGATTATAAAAACAATACATAAAAACACGAACTTACCCGCACCAATGCCCAAACACTAAAAGACACACGCATGCGTACACGCACACACCTACACATTCACACACACACACACAGTCATAGTCACAGTAAAAGCATAATATAGCATACTGAATTGTTCATGTCAATCTTTAATTGTTCATATCTATGAAACAAGGGTCACGGCAGTCAATCACAGGCTTTAGAGTTTAAGAGTTTAAATGAATGGTTTTCCCGCAATATTTATTATCTTTAACATACTATTACCTGATACTAGTTAATCATACGAGCCAGACATGCTGAATCTGAATACGATCAGCACGTCTTCAAAACTGTTTTTTTTCCGCCCTGTCTGCAGCCATTCTTTTGTCAGTACATCTGAGGTGGGAAATATGAATGTTGATTTACTGTAATGCTCTAGTCTTAACTGAATAATTTTCACAGTGTTACTGTGAGGCTACAAAGGAGACAAATTTTTTCTGTCTTCAGAACTGTGGGCCCTGGATATTCACAACAAAGGCATTGTTATTTTCAACCTTAATACATTTTCTTTATTTGGTGATAAGAAAGCACAAAACTGATTCCAAGTAAAAGCAAGCTTTCCACTTTTATTTCAAGAAAAAAGACGTAAACATGCATTAACTGCGTTTTAATCATGATATATGTGTGTGCAAGAGAGAGAGAGAGAGAGAGGAGAAGGGAATGGGGGTTGGAAAAAAAAGGTGCATATAACTTACATATAACACTTCTGTATGTTTGTGTATGTGAGAGAAAGAGAGAGAGAGGGAGGGAGAGAGAAGGGAAAGGGGGTCAGGGTGGAGACAAACATACATTAAACTGACTTAGAGCACATGTCACTCATCTGTCTGGACATCCTCCCCCTCTCCTGGAGGCAGAGGTGGCATGTTCAGAGGGATGTTCATGCTCCTCACCAGTTGTTGCACCCCTGAATCACTTGGGACATTTAACTGTCTTTCTAAATGAAGTGCCTGATAATAGAGATTCATTCTCTTCATCATTTCATTGGCCTTTTTCATTTCAAAAACCTCTTTTTCAACTTGTAATTTCTCTTTTTCAACTTGTAATTTCCCTTTTTCGACTTCTAATTTCTCTATTTCCACTTGTAATTTCTTTGCTTCTAACTGTACTCTGTGGATTTCTTCCCCCACCAGTTCCACAGTTTTTTTTGTCTCTTTTCAATTTTGTTGCTTCCTGGCCAGCATCATTCTCAAGTCCTCGTTTCCTTTTTTCAGATTTGCAAGTCTGTCTGTGGGACCTTTCACGCACGTTTTTCTTTGCAACGGCTCTCTCCTGCACTGGATCCATCGACTTCTTTGACCTGTGAAGTGGCCAGTGTTGCAGCATGCGACTGTCCATTTTTGACAGCCGGACCAGCGAAGCTCACGTCCAGTGTTGAAATGTTGAAGACAGTTTCTGAAAGAGAAAGAAAAAAAAAGTAGGTGATCAGATCTTAGTACATGAAAATATGCTTTCAAGAAGTACAAAACTGTTGCTTGATATTGTCCTTGGTGACTTTTGTTGTTGATAGGTATATGGCCTCAGGCTGGCCAGTAACATGATGCAATATCATTTTTTCTGCTTGTCAATGTAGCATCAGATTCCCATAAAATGTGAATTTTAGAACTGTTGTCTGTGTTGCACATGTACAAACTGGATGTGGTGTAAGCATTTGGGTGCAGCATGCATATTGTATCTTGCTGTTTGTTTCTTTTAACATGTTTTTTTTTTTTTTTATTTGCCACTTAGTTTTTTTTTTAATTAGATGAAATCTTGTAATTTCATTGTAAAGAAATTATATTGTAAAGACAAAGAATGCACTTTCTTTTTTAACTTGTGTTGTAATTATATTGTAAAGACCAAGAGCATTCATTTAGGTGTACTAAATTATCTGTTAATAATATTAAATAAGAATAGTAACACTAAGAAGTGAACTGCTTCTAAAATATTTTATATGCAAATTTTTTGTGTGTGAAAAAGCAAAATGCTTAACTCTTGATGTTTCAATCTTCCACCACTTCAGGAAACCAGTTAGTGAATACTTACTTTACATCCCACATTACCTAAAGCAACATATTTTTATATAGCTCACTAGGGGAATAATATTCCCCACTGACTGACCTCAACTTAACAGACTGAAAAAGGAAAAGAAAAGAAAAAACTTCAATTTTTGTGTGAACATATGAGAGAAGCAAAAGCACAAACTCATTGAAAATGAGCCAGGAATGTATTAAGAATGAGGAACATTTGCTACCGTTTTAAATCCAGAAATTGAAATAGCCAATGAACACTTTCGTTATGTTTCATTTCACTATCTTTCACCGACTGCTTTGGGGGTGCTGTTGGATTCTTTTCTGAACCCTTGGTGATGAGAACACACAGAATTATGGACTGTGCCGTGTCTGTATTTGATGCCAAGAGCACAAAACAGTCGTGTCTCCCTAATAAGTCCGATCCAGTGGACGAAAGGCCTAGGAGCAGGCAATACCAACAGATCTGCCTTCAGGAGGGATTGCGATGGTTCCGTCATGCAGCTAGTTAAGGGTTTCCATATCTATAATAGATTTTCTTAATGTTCCCATTTTCTTCACCTTCAACCAACCCCCCCCCCCCCCCCCCCCCCCCCCCCCCCTTTTTTTTTTTTTTTCCTATTTAGTTCAGATCTTTGCCTATAATGAAGGAAGAATTGTTAACCTGCACTTGTTTTTTTCCCACTACTTAATTGTTTGACATTATAAAACATATATATATATAGAGAGAGATAACATAGACAGACACAGACAGACAATACCTTGTGTGTCTTTCACCTCTTCAGCAATAGATATGTCCATAGATGCTGGTGGGTCAGCTGTGTTCAACAGATCCCAAACAGGCTCGGCATCTAGATTGAGAACATACAAACATAATGTGACAGTTAGTGAAATAAGTTGTAAAGTATATTACACTTTCTGTGATAAGCATAACTTAACTTTTGGTTCTTGGTGCCATTTGCAATGACACCCTTTTTGATAACAGTATTCCAATGTTCATGATCCATATACCCAGACATTTACAATCATTTGGCATGGGTCAACTAGCCTAACTAGTAACTACTACTGCAATAGTTGCAGTAACATTCATTCACATGGATCAAGTAGAAAGTAGCATGCAGCAATGCAATGCAGTGATAAATTTAATCAAAATTGCTTTTGCTTGATAGTCATTAATTATACAGCAACGCAATAACAAGAAATGACAAATTTATAAATGTATCTGTAAATTACAGATTCTAATCTATTCTTATTAGAGCATTCTTATTCCTTTTACTTATTGGAAAAGTTATATGTGCAAATTTGTATTAAAGTGAACATTATTCTTATGTTTTTGCTTTTTGTTGTTGATTTCATTTGTTCCCTTTTTCTCTCTTAATCTTATCATTGTATAATAGCTACAAGAATTTAAAACATACACACATGCAAAACACACATACTGTACACTGTGTTCTAACATTTTCTTACCAGCAACATTTTTGCTCTTTAATCAAATAATGAACAGAACAACCAACAGGAAAATACATATTTTGTTGTTAACATTACCTTTCTTTACTCTTTAAGACAGTAAGTAAACAAACATTTTCTCATTAAAAAAAAATATATTATGCTATGTTTCTACAATGCTGGCAACAAGACTGTCGCAATGAGTGTAACATGTCCAGTGTCACCCACATGTGACATACAATACCTAACTTGCCAACGACACATATCAGTCCCTACCCCCCCCCCCCCCCCCCCCCCACTACCCCCCCTTCCCATGTTCCTCACATTCTCAGTTCTTCCACAACTCTCACATCACTCTTCTTCCATAACAACCGTACTGTCACATTTAGTATGTACAATTTCTTGTATTCTTGAAGACAACACTTGAGACTGAATGATGTTTTGTGTAGGGAAGTTGGGACACATTCCCTCCAGTGTTACCCCCTCCTCAAGGAAGCTGTCTCATTTTATGGCTTTGCCAGACAGAAATCATCACAACTTTAAGACAGTGTCCTGACTTACATGCAGCGCAGTCATCTCCTCAGTGATTAACTCTTTGATTAGGAATGATAGGATTAGATTAAAAAAAAAAAATCTATTTCCCAAAATGTGCATCATATACAACTCACTACATGCATGTTTCGCACTGTCTCTGATTAACACATACCAAGGCCATCGTCCAAGAACTGCTCTGGGTTGAAATGGTTCTCTTCAGCAGCATCATCTGGTACCACTTCCACCTGTGATTCACCACCACCTGGAAAAACAAAATTTATGTCAAAGTTTTGCCTTCTCAAGGATTCAGTTGGTTAAGCTATACACAAATACAAAGCGCAGTGAAAATCCTGAAACACTGGGTTTCTTGACTTGATGTATATACAAATGAATTTTGCAGGGGAAATATCTCATGAAAGTACTAATTTCATGACATGTAGGAGGTTCGATATTTCAGTGTCTGCTACTATATTGTGGCTGCTCTGCCCTGTTCAATACTCTATACTTCTACCTTCTCTATTCCAGGAAATCGCATGAATAGTCTGACTCCGCATGGGAATAAATATTGAGGCTTAAACAGCATACAAGTATGTAAATAACACAGTTGAATAAATATCAGTTAATTTAAATCAAAACCAATGTCAACCTTAACCTTAACCTTCAGATTCAAGTGATGTTGGTAATTTACTGAACCAAGCTGATCTATTATTCAACTTTAGCATATTTGGAGGCTTGTGCAAGTTTTTCTGTGCAGGAATTTGGATTATGGTCTGCTTCAATCAAATTATGATGCCAACCTTGTCATTCCCTGTGTATGTAGCCACTTGAATTTTTCTTTCGTAACACTATACAGCATATCACACTATAATGACTATTGTACAACAATCTAAGTCTGACAAAAATGATCAACGAATTTAACAAGACCATCAGATGATGATAAAGTAAAATGATCAACGAATTTAACAAGACTATCAGATGATGATAAAGTATCTGGCATAACAAGTTTTAAAGCTAAAGATCTCTAAGAAATGGTATTTATCCGGCTGTGACTCAACACCACACAGTATTTGGTTACACAGTGCACGCATGAATGTACACTCCCGAATTGCATACATACAGTGCCACACACACACATAACACATGTCAAAAGTAACTTGATGCTTACCTCACCCCCCCCATTACACCCCACTTCCATTACACACAAAAATAACAAAAATAAAACGTTTAAAACGAAACCAATTGACATACTGCTGCGTGCTCACAAAATGTGATACTAAGTGTGTGTTGTTGTTACTCAATACTCTTACCTGGTAAATCCAGAGGTACTCCAGAAATGACGCAGTTGTCCACGCCAATAAGGGCCGAGGACTGCGTCAACCCACACGGCTGTAGTATCCTCCATCCACCAGTCGGGCCACCTCCAAGTAGGAAACATTTTTCTTTTGTTTATCAAAATGGATGGTCTTCCGCGCAGTTTTTTTCGACCATTTCTTTTCGGCATTGCTTCACCGTACGCAAGCAACTGCCGCGAGCGTTTCACAGCTCAGTGATTGATGCCCACAGCATATCTTTTCTTTTTGCTGTCCCACACTTGAAACTGAGTTTTGTGCCAAAGCAGAACGTATGACACTTCCGACACCTTTTCTACTAACGTTTTACCGGCACAACCGGTGAAATTCGCTGTTCTGACAAGCCTTCTCCCTTCGTTAGTCGCCATGCTTGTATGGGCGATTCACTTATTGCGAAGATTTACTTACCATTGGTTTCGTTTTGGTGACGTATGCACACAACTGTGTACGATGACGGACCCATGCAATAAAATCGGGACCCAACCATCGTGAAGCCGCGACTAAACTTACAGGTGCAACAGAATGCTGCCTGCGCGAAATCTGTTACACATTTAGATGGCGTATGCACACGGGACCACTGATTAGACAAAAACATGCGCTAAAGGATCTTTACAACAGTTTGCTTTGGCGCAGCTAAGCCAACTTTGATTCCCTTTGTTAGGTCAACTTTTAAGTACTGTATATAATGCAAACTTGTGTTGCCCTGAGTGGGATGGGGTGTATCGGGACAGGCAGTGGCTTAGCTGGAAACAGGATGAGGCTTGGCTGGCTTTGTATGGGGTATCCAGATTAGCAGTATGGGAGTTTGCCACCAGAGGGCTTGAAGATGAGAGTTTAAAAAGACAAAAGGTAAACCTGCCAACCTCCTGAATTTTTCAAGAATTTGTGTTTGTTATCTATAAGTTTTTTTGATTGACCTAGAGTCACTGTTTTTGTTTGGGGATAAAGGTGGGAAGGAAGGGGTCCAGAATTTGCAGTTTATCCTAAAAATGCCGAGGTTTCGGGTGTGAAAAAATGATTCTACTAGCACGTGATACTACTACTTTTCTTTTCGTTCTATGGTCAGATTCTCTGCTAAGGTGATTTGTGAAGTGTTGCCCTTGTCTCACTTATCACAGTTGTTCAGATTTGCAGTACACTGCTGCATGTTTTTCTATTCACTGGCTTACATTGATCCCTCTCAGCAGAATTAGCCGAGCGTCTGACCTAGTTCTTATTGGTTAACCCCTCAAAACTCCCTTTGTTCTTTTTCATGCATGTCTGCCTTTTTGCTACTCACCCCACACTGCAGCCCACCTTCTTGATGGATCATTCCCTTGGATCATATTCATCAGTTGTTAGGCATCACATGAATGGAGAACCAAACCACCGTGAAGCCTTCTTTCTTTCCAGATGTGCGTTCCCATTACTCATGTCTCCTAGCCTGCTGAACAGGTCAAGTAGTCCCATGCAGAAAAATTTGATCACATATTGAAAAACATGTGTACATAGCCAAGGAGAAGTCTGAGTGACTTGTCGCTTGCACCCCACAACAGGCTCATGCAGAAAGTAAGCAAGGATGTTGATAGCGGCATCACCCTCAGGATGGGGAGTGCATCTTGTTGCCCCAGCAGTAACAATGCCTTGGTTTGTTAGTGCTTTTCTTGTGTAATCTGTAAATAATTCCAGTTACAAAGTGTGATCGTCTCTGACTGGTCCATAACATTGCCATCTAACACATCTCCCACAACATTCAGCAGGTCGGGGTGGGTCACTAAAAAATACCAACAATTTACTTGTGGACACACTGATTAGTAGATTTTATCTGTCTAGCCCATGACAGTTCTGCAGCCAGGCCATCAGTACCAGAAGCACACTTCGTCCCCATCTGCCTATGACCTGGAACTGGAGCTTCCAATGCATTCATTGCATGGTGGACTGGAATATGGTTCAAGCAGTAGATATTTCAGCATTGATGACCCACGAAATGAGACGAAATGGACTCTCGTAATGAGATTACTGTGTGATAAGTGAAGAGAACATTCACACACATCAAGTTATCCACTAGTTTTAACGTTACAGTGTTGGTGCTCCATGATTATTCATATTGTAGTTGATAGAACTTTACTAGTATTGGAACACAAATTTCTGAATGATTAATGTTGTGCGGTATTACAATCTGCGAGTGTTGTTTTCTTACTTTCATGCATGAACATTCTGTCTCGTTCTTTAGCCAGATTTCATTATGGTATGTTAGTAGTTCAAAAGCGCGCCTAGAGTGTGTCAAATGGTTTTTGCCAGTACACATTGCTAAGCATGTTTAGGTAGTGTGACACCTAAATGTTTTATAGGACCCCCTGAAAATTTGATATACAGAGCGTTTTTGGCACAAGTCGCTGACTCCTAATTTTTAGAGAAGAAGTTGATAAATAATACTTGCATTGTTTGTATGCACTAGAAGTGCTGTATTAAGCAGTGTTTACCTAGGGCAAAGTGCAATGAGCTCCTGTCAGCCCTACCATAATCTCACCAAATTTGAATCTCTCTGCATCATTGCTGGCTTTACAGAGGGACATATCTTTGTGCAGTACTCAAGAGTCCATTGAGGCACAACAGTTGACCTACACGAGAAGAGCCCTGGAACCATCTACAGGAACATGGGTAAAAACATTCTGATTGTCTTAGCCCTCTTACATGGAATCTGTCCCGCTTAGGATAAGTAATCTGAAGTGTGATGAAAATGAGGCATCGGCTGCTGTGTTCTAGAACATGGTTTTTGATACAGAAGGCCAATATGAACCCCCATCTTCCTTGGAGGATCATTTCTAATGTTGCATCTGTTTTAACCGCCAAGTGGGCAACACCCACTGTTCCTGCGCTTTCAAGGACGTAATGCTCAACAGGATGATAGGTTCCCACCAGTTCGCAGTCTGGTGGAAAGGGGGACACCTGTGAGTGCTGTCACCCTACCCCATCCCTCCCCCCT
>JADBJO010031282.1:0-12500 GCA_016801955.1 Conus betulinus | reverse complement strand
CTATATGGAAGGACAATGAGGTCTCTATTTAACATTGATTCACAAGGTCAGTCTCCTGCGTGCACTATTAGTCTACACGTGAGACATGGACATTCACAGCGAATCCGGAAACAAAGTCCGAGCCATGCCATGGAGCTGTTATCGGAAAACACTAAACAACAGATACACTGATCCTAACACCAACGAGGTCGTGCGCCAAATCATCCAACAACACGTAGAACCACATGAAGGTCTGCTGACCTCACTTTAGAAAAGAAAACTATATGAATGCGGTCACATAACAAGACCCAATGGCCTTGCTGAAACAATCATCTAAGGAACTAGTTTCAAAACGGAGTGACTGAGGGCGGAAAATGAGCAAAATTTGAAAAAAGAGGGTTTAGTTACCGCCAAGGACACAAACAGAGTGGGTTAGTTACCGCCAAAGACACAGACAAACAGAGAACAGGGGACTAGACACAATGCATTTCGACCTCTCAGCGGCCATTTTTTGATTGCGAGACGAACGGGAGAAGCAGCTAATAGCAGTAAAGTGTTTTCTTGTTCTTTGTCACTGTCCTAACATAAAGAACGCCCAAGAGGTCGAAATGCATTGTGTCTAGTCCTGTACTCTGTTCGTGTGTGTCATTGGCGGTAACTAACCCCCTCTCTTTTCAAATGTTTCATCTAAGGAACTGTTGAGAAAGAGAGACTGGCAGAGACACAAAAAAAACAGAAGAATGAAGTGACAACATTACAGAACAGGGAGTGAAGCCACTGGCAGAGATCCCGGCCATGGCTCATAGGCGAAAGAGTTTCCGACACCTGACGAACATTTTTTTTTAGTGTGGCGCCCCAGTGACTGTACATGGAATTAAGGGAGAGAAGAAAAGAAATTTAGCGTCCCATGATCTCCGCCAGAGAGGTATTTTTTGCAGCAGTGATAAGTGTTTCATTTCTTTGTATGGCTGCCAACAACATGATGTAAAAACTACTGAAGCAAATTAGCGAATTTCTTCTTTTTTTCTTTTTTTTTTTTCTTTAGCAAACTTTGAGGAAAAGATGGAAGCGAACCTATGCTCATGTTAGTGCACATTCGAATTATAAAGCGAATCTAGGTATGGTGTGGGGGCTCTTTATGGAATGCGAGTTAGGATGAGATTGAAGGCTACATCAAGGAACGAGTTACGGTTGACTGACGGCAATAGGATGGGGTAAGAGTTAAGGCTGGATTGAAAGCTATAGTATGCAATGTGAGGTAGGGCTGTGGCAGGGATGTGGGGTAGGGTTGGGATGAAGGCTCCAGCATTGAATGAGAGTTAAGGTTAGACTGAAGCCTTTGGCATGGCATGTGAGTTAGGAATGGATTGAAGGTTTATGCCATGAAATGTGAGTTAGGACTGGGTTGAACTCTGGAGCGTGGAATGCGAGTTATGATTGGATTGGAGTGTACAGCAAGTTAGCATAGGACTGAAGACTGTAGCATGGAATGTTAGTTCGGGTCGGATTAAAGGCTGTAGCATGGGATGTGAGTCAGGATTAATGGATGGTGTGTGAGTGTGGGTTGGACTGAAGGCCAAAGCATGGAATGCTAGTCATTGCTGGACTGAAGGCTTTAGCATGGAATGCGAATAAAGGCTGGATTGAAGGCTCTGGCATGGAATGTGAGTTCGGATGTGAGTTGGAGTTGGATGAAGGCCATGTCGTGGAATGTGAGTTAGGGCTGGATTCAAGTGAAATTCCAGTGCCCTCCTGTCTTCGTCTTCTTGAATGCTTTTCCCCTTGAAGGCAACATATAAAACAGTAGAGACATGCCCCTTTTAACCTCAGTCACATACTCACATTTGTACTCGTATGTCATCTTTTTTCTTTTGTCTGAATGTTTATTCATCTCGCCTGAAGAATACCTAAGAGGTCGAAACGCGTCCTGTTTTATCTTTGTCCCGTCTGTCTGACGGACTGATTATAATTTTTTCTATAAGAAACGTATATAAAGACTTTACTTCTACTGCTACTACTACTGCTGCTGCTACTACTACTACTACTACTGCTACCATCACAACTTCTACTACTGATAAGGATAATAAGGGAGGCGTGTTTTGCTGGTCATCTGTAAGAACATGTCACACAAAGCTATTTAAAAGGCAGAGTCGGATCCACCGTATCCTGCTTTTCATTTTGACCCACAGGTGGCCAGAGATTGTCTTTCTGGCTGCCCTTACCACAACTTCATGCGGGGAACACCATGCAGTGATAGTCCTGCAACAATCTTTTGCATCGAGAGAGAGAGAGAGAGAGAGAGAGAGAGAGAGAGAGAGAGAGAGAGAGAGAGAGCGAGAGAGAGATGGAGGGAGGGAGGGAGGGAGTGAGTGAGAGAGAAACAGAGAGAGAGAGAGAGAGAGAGAGAGAGAGAGAGAGACAGACAGACAGACGACACACTTAGACAAACAGAGACAGAGACAGAGAATAGAGACAGAGACAGAATGAGAGAAGAGAGATAGAGACGGAGAGAGAGAGAGGGAGAGAGAAAGAGAGAGAGAGAGAGACAGTCAGACAGACACAGAGACAGAGAGAATCACAGAGAAAAGAGAGAGAGAGAGTGAGAGAGACAGAGAGAGACACCGAGACAGAGAGACAGAGAGAGAGAGAGAGAGAGAGAGAGAGAGAGAGAGAGAGAGAGAGAGAGAGAGAGAGGAGGATAAAGGATTTGATGAACGGAGGTTAGAAGAGGGTAGATGATGTTTCATTTTGACCACTGGTACAACTGATCATCATGCAGATAAAACTCAAAGTTTCTTGACAAAAAAAAAAAAAAAAGAAAAGGACAGGAAGATCACAGGATGTGCTGAGCCTCAGCTAAATTCAGCTCCCCTCGGGAGAAGGAAACCAGACACCGCACAAAACACGAACCACCATACACACATCGCTCGAGGCGGACAACTGATTTTCAACTGGTGACGAAAATGTCTTCCATTCTGACATATTTAATGGACATACATCTTGTATTTTCCACTGGTGACGAAAATATCTATACTGTTTTTGTCATTTTCTATTTCTTTCCGTGATATCTCCTGCTCCTCTCTCTCACCTCCTTAAGATACCCTTCTACCAACTGTTATCACATAGATAGCAGTATCATGCCTTACAAGTTCTTCATTAGCTTAAGTTATTTCAACAGGTGATGCAGAGCAGAGAAAGGAGTCAAGTGATAGAGCGCAGTACCCCCGTGATCCAGGTGAGCCTAGGACTGCAGGCTCGAAATTCTGGCAAGCCATTTTGGTTCAGGGAGATGTACCCCTCTACCTTGATATTGGTTCTGACTCCATTTTCCAAAATCTCTTTCGAATGAAATTATAAACCGAGATTCCAGTGTGAATACAATTTTGCACATACATGAAATCCTGTCAACATTCGTACGAGAAGAGAAGTTTGGCCTTTCGTACGGATGACACGTAAACGCATACTGTACATCCCACAAGAAAAATCAAACGATACAGTTTGTAATCTTGAATAAATGTTAGTGAACCGCCCAGAGAAACGTGGACAAACGAGTCACAAGACAAACACTACGCGTTTCGACCTCTTAGGTCTTCTTCCGGCAAATACAAACAATTAGGACTGAGATGATACAGCTTGACTGAAATTCGACTGAATGGCATGGGAAACGAATGATCAGTGCCAACAGGCAGCTCGTCAGTCGGCTCTACCCACTTAGGCAGCAAGTTGAGGAAATGAGAACTTGCACTATGAAGCGCATAGAACTTGGCCTTTAGCCAATGACAGGCAGTATACAAATACTTTAGTACTGCTACTACTACTACTACTACTACTTCTACTACTGCTACTGCTACTATTTCTGCTACTACTACTGCTATTGCTACTACTGATAATCATAATGTGGGAGGCGTGTTTTGCTGGCCATCAGTAAGAACATGTCACAGAAAGCCGCTGAAAGGCAGGGATGGATCCACCGTATCCTGCAGTTCACTTTTGCTCACAGGTGGCCAGAGCCTGTCTTCCTGACTGTCCGCAACCAGAACTAGTTGAAAGAAACTCAAACAGCGATGGTCATGCAACAGTCTTTTGCATCAACAACAGAGAGAGAGAGAGAGAGAGAGACGAGAGAGAGAGAGAGAGAGAGAGAGAGAGAGAGGGGGGGGAGGGGTTGGTGAATGGAGTGTTAGAGGAGGGAAGGGGACGGTTTATTTTGGCCAGTGCCACAACTGATCGGTATCCAGAAAAGAAAAACAACAACTGGAAGATTCCTGACAAAAAAGAGGGTTGGAAGATCACGAGATGTGTTGAACCTCAGCCAAACCCACCTCCCTACGGGAGAAGAAGGAAACCAGACACCAAATAAAAACATGAACCATCACACACACACACACACACACACACACACACACCCACCGCTCGAGGCAGACAACTGAAGACCCGCCACCTGATCTCTCTCTGTCTGTCTGTCTGTCTGTCTCTCTCTCTTATTTTTCCGTTTCTATTCACTCACAACCTTCTCCCACCCCCCCCCCCCTTTTTTTTTTAAATTCCGTTTTGAATATTCGCCAAGTAGTTGTTGTATCGACGGAGGGATTGTAAGTCTGCACTTATTTCTCCCACCACTTCTTTGTTCAGAATGTGACTGTTTGCTCAGTCAGTGGGTAGCTGCGTATCTTTACAGATCCAAATAAAGGCTGCTTTGTATCATTCTCAGTTACTGTCTGTGCTGATGTGACTGACAATATTTGGGTTATCAAAGCATAGAGCCAACCACTCCGACTGTGGACGCTGACACCTTTTCACAATCTTTGTAGTGTAGGCTCGAAAAATTTTCCACTACATTTATTACTTTTTTTTTTAACCTAATAATCTTAGCTTTTAAGCAACTTATTTCCTTACAATGCTCTCTCCTCATTTCAAGTTTTTACCCTTCATTAATTTCTTTGGGGTGCTGGTGGATTCTCATACGCACCTGCTTTGTCTCAGAAGACTCCTGGGCATTACTTGGCAGGACCGTAACAGTAACAAGGACGTCATGACACAGGCAGGGGTGCCATGCTGACACAGAAACACTGCACTGGCTTGGGCCATGTCATCCGCAAGGAGGACGGTTGCATCCCAAAGGACATGTTGTATAGTGCGCTGACTACAGGCTCCAGACCCACAGGACGGCCCACCCTGTGCTGCAAAGATGTAAGCAAGCGCGACCTGAGAGCTGGCAGCCTCGACCCAGCAGTCCTAGAGACAACAGCTTCAGACTGGGTCAGCTGGTGGTCCACCATTAAGGCCAGCATCAAGCAAGCAGAGCAGAGAAGAGAGTCCCGGTGGGAAGAACGGAGGTGCCGCAGACAGCAAAGAATTGTGTCGGCACCCACAGACCCTCCTGATCGAGACTTCACCTGCAGCAACTACGACAGAGTCTACCGCTTCAAGATCAGGCTCTTCAGCCAAAGCAGGCGCTGCCAATCCACAGCTGACTGAGTCATGGCGCAACACCATTGTCTTTCGAGACAGACGGATGCCAACGAGCTGCTGGATTCTATTTTTGCACTCAGAATTATGCATGGTGTATCTCTATTTGTTGCCAAGGGTAGATTGATATAATTAGCTGTATCCCTCTGATGAGACCAGATCAGCAGACAAAAGGCCTCTGGACAGGCGATCTAAAGGGTTTTCTTTGAGGATGAACTATGATAGACCCCATATGCTGCTAGATTCTGACGTCTTCCTTCTCATTCCATTTTTTTTCGCTATCTTTGTTTTGCATTTTAAGTTTGTGCTTTTGCCTGTGTAATGACGGAGTAATTGTGAGTCTGCTTTTGTTTTCTCCCTACGTCTATCTATCTATATATCTACCCTAAGTTTATTAATGGAGACAGATCTACCGACAAATAATCTACTTTAATAAAGCTTACTCTAACCATTTATTTTGATGGAATGTTAGAACAAAAAATCTAATATCGCTGTATTGTGATATTATCAGATGATCAATGGCCAAATACAAGACTGACAGATGTATGGGTGCCGTGACAGACACACAAATGACCAGAAGTGATGTCCTCTGAGTGCTCACCACAGCATCAGAGATAAACACACCTCGACCGCAATGCTTTTCTCTGTGTTCACCACAGCATTTTAGTGACACATGTAAACAGCAGTATTGCTGTCTGACTGATCATCACAGCATTTTGGTGACAGACACATGAACATTAGAGTTGTTGTTTCAGTGTTCATCACCTAGGCAGACACATGAATATTAGTACTGTCGACGTTTTGATGTTCATAACAGCATTTCAGTGACAGACACCTGACCATTGGGTCATGTAGTCTGCCACGTTCCAGTTTCCCCTACAGGTTCTGGTGCCAGACTGGAGGGATGGAAAAGTCTTGCTCGTCTGGCTACAAACATCCTCCAGAGACAAGGGACAGATCCTCAGTGTGAAAGGAAGAGTGATAGGTGTGTAGCATAAGACGGCATTTACAACAAACAGACAAACAGCCATAGCTGTCGATGTGCCAGAGGTGATGTAGTGTCAAGCAATGGTTCCAGTCAATTGAGGGCAGCAGAAAAAGGCTCTTTGATGTGATTTGAAAAATTGGGCTCTAAAAAAGCGAGTTGCTGTTGAATTAATTCGTCAAAGAACCCTATGTTATTGGTTAGCTTCCCCTTGCTCAGCTTGAAGGGGACGGGGCTGTCGTCTCTCTTTCTGTTGGATCTGGAGAACCAAAGGAAAAGCTCCATCGCCAAGCAATCTGTTGGGCATCTCACCATCCCCTTTCCACCCCCATCTACCCCAACCCCCAGCTCCCTTCCCCCTCCTGTCCTGCATGCCGTTAGCCATTTTAACATCTTATCTCCTCCTCGTCTCACTCCTTCCCCAAAGTGCCCAGATCGATAAAATCCATTCGCTCTTTTGGAATGCGAATTAATTGGGTTGTGTTTGTTTTCCCAGCACTTTCTACACTCTGGGTGTGACCGCGTTTTTCTCCTGGATTTTAACCATAACAGATTTTAGTCTACAAAATGTTAGAAGTAACAAACCTGTTGTTGAAGTAAATTGGTTATAGGCTCAAGGCTTACTGACAACTTCTGATTGAAACGCACTGAATGTTTATGGAGATTGTGTGTGTGTGTGTGTGTGTGTGTGTGTGTGTGTGTGTGGTGTGTGTGTGTGTGTGTGTCTGGTGGTGTGTTTGTGTGGTGGGTGTGTGTGTGGTGCGTGCTGTGCGTGCGTGCGTGCGTGAGTGCGTGTGTGTGTGTGTGTGTGTGTGGTGTGTGTGTGTGTGTGGTGTGTGTGTGTGCCCGTGCGTGCGTGCGTGCGTGCGTGCGTGTGTGTGTGTGTGTGTGTGTGTGTGGTGTGGTGTGTGTGTGTGTGTGTTGTGTGCGTGCGTGCGTGCGTGCGTGCGTGCGTGCGTGTATCTGTCTATGCATATGTTTGTATTGACTTTGCCACTGTTGGGTATGCTGTATCGGCTGCAGCTAAGGCCATTTCCTGACACTTGCTTTCAAACCTGATTTCCCAATGTCTCCATGCTCCGCAATGTTTCAAACGCATTTTTAACAAAGTAATGTGTGTCTCGTGCCAGCTGGAGGCTGACAATTTGCATGGCTCTGCACTGTCAGAGACGAAAGTAGGAACACACTTAAAGTCATGGACAGAAGGAAACATGGTGTTGGTCAGAGGCTTAGTGGATGCTGGGGGAAAGTTCTGACCTTTTACCATGTTGAGCAGAAATTACCTGGTATTCTCATGAACTTTTTGATATATACAATCATCGTTCAACAGTAAACTCTTTATGCACAAGCCTGGACTGGAATTGAATCACAGAACAATTCTTCATGCAAATGTTGTAGGGTAGGAAATAAAACAAACCAAGGCTGATGACAATGGGCCAATTTTAATAATTGACCTCATCAGTCCTTAAAGGAAAAGAATTATCAATATTACATCAAAAGTTATTGACGGTGAGAACATTCAGTTTTACTCTATTTAAAATCGCCTACCAACTGTCAGGTAAGAGTTTGGCGTACCTTTTGCCTAGGCTTTTATCAACACAAAAATAGGTAAATGTGCAAGCTCGTTAACGGCCCACTGTGTGTAACATTGCGTGGAAAACGCCAGAAAAATCAATTGCACATGTCTCTGACACTATGGAGTGTCCGGGATGTTTGGAGGATAGGTGATTTAACTGAGTGAAGGAAGTGAGCATCGCACGAAACGGTTATATCTGAAGAACTGATTATCTTTGGGGGTGAAATGCTGACGAAGTGCTCGACTAAATGACGTTATTGACTAGATTCCATACTCGTATGATACCGAATAAAGTAGAGTTTATCACTTTTAAAAGAAAATGCGGAAGCATAGGATAACGAATGATCTATATAGGCCATCTTTTATATGGAACATTGCATGCACCATGCAATGAACGCGTGCATATAGTTTTTCATGTCTGTCCGTGGTGAAATTGAAATACGGTCTGTAGACTAAGACATGTACACAACATGGCAATACTAAAATCTGTTTTATGAGGGTAAGCTTCTGCTGGCAAACTGTAGTCTGTAAACCGTCGTTGCCATGTTTGATATGAATCTAGGTAACAGATGGTAAGGTAGATAAAATGTGGTTGGGCTTAGAGAGTACCTGATACACGGTAGACAGATTCCAGATTCTCTGGCATTGAACGAATTGTGCAGACAAAGGAGATCTTGAGAGACGATCGGACACAACACTTAAAGAAAAGACGTCTTGCTGATTGATGGAGAAATGAAGGAGAGACAAGAGGTGAGATGACAACAGAGAGTAAGGAGAATAGGTGCAGGGGAGACTAGGGGTGGGGGGGTGGGGGGTGGGTGTTGAAAACGAATATACAGTGGAAGACGCAATGATGTGAAGAGAATATGAAGAGGGGTGAGGTAGGGAGGGAAAGTGGAGGAAGGGTGTAGTTGGGGTTGCTGAAATGATACCGTAGGTGGTTAATACATTGTACACATTTTTAATGAAAGGAACTGACAGGGCAGGTGGGAGGGGTGGGGAGGGGGCTTGTTCACGAGCGTTGAGCTGGTAGAGGGTATAATCGAATGTTTGCAGCTTGTCTGATACAGCGTTTGATTTAAAAAACTGGTTTTCATGAAAATCTAAGCTGTTTACACATGGCTATTCTTACTGTGTGTCTGAGACTGTATAAAGTGCTTCATTGGCAATGTTATGAGTAATGATTATGACGTTTGCTTCGAACAGTGTAGGGACTACTCAGAACAGAATAAAATTGATGAAAAACTGAAAAACATTTAAAGTACGGAGGAAAAAAAGACAAGAAAAAAACGAAAAAAAAAAAAAAAAGGATACGATTATGGCAAAACTTAAGACGAGAAACTCACTGATTCATGAAAAATAGAACATGTAAAGTAATAAAGAATGAAAAATTATATATCATGGGTAACGTTATTTTCATGGTGCAAATCGGTATTTTTTTCCATTCATTTTATTTGGTTCGATTATCAACGATTCTTCTGCTGAGTCCGTCAGAAACATTCTTAATTTTGTTCCAAAACGTTTTTCTTAAAAAAATCATCGAGTTGATCATGTCAGGTCTTTCTGTGCCTCGCTTTCCCTCCCTATCCACCCCCTTCTTTCCGCTGTCTGTATCGCCCCGTCACCTTCCCTTGCTGTGTATGAACATGGATGACACGTCACCAGTCTAATCATCTGACGTAATGAATGTCGATGGCGCAATCGTTTGATGTCACTAAAAATGTTAATGGCTAATGTCAATAACATGTGATGATTTTCCGTCAATGATGATATGTCGACGGTTGAATAATAGCTGAAAGTCAAAGGCATGTTATTGGTTCAATAATCTGATGTCAATAAAATGGGAATGTTCTGGTGCGTTCATATTAATATATATTTGATTATGTCTGTGGCCCAATGGTCGACCTGTCGATGTCTATTTCCAATGATTGGAGGGTAACCATGTCAGTTTTCCGATTATGTGGTTCTGTAATAACAAATTCAATTGTCAGTGATTGATGCTGTGTCGGAGTGACATATAATGATCCTCATGGTTTGATATCGGTTGATAACATGTCAATGGTTCAATGATGTGATGTCAGTGATGATATCCGTCAATGGTCCCAGAACTAAGACCCACTAATGTCAAAATGATAATGTCAAAGCCAATGACGTTGATGTTAATGATAATGTAAAGGCCAAATGAGACTTGATGGTTAATGATAATGTTAAAGGCCCAATGACTTGATGTTATATAAGTTAAAGGTTCAATGACTAATGTCAATGATAATGTTTAAAGGCTAATGACGGGTTGTTAATGAATAATTGTAAGGCCAATGACTTGAGGCTAGTAGTTCTGTTAAAGAGCCACAGTGACTTGATGTTAATGATAATGTTAAAGACCCGGTGACTTGAGTTAGTGGTAACATGTCAATAGTCCAATGATTGATTTAAATATAATAGCTTATCAATGGATAACAGTCGTTATGTCCATTATAATACGTTAAGGCTCCGATGATTCGAGTCATTGTCTGCAAGGCTTCTATATGTAACTGAGCATGGAATTGATTTACAACCAGTCTCTCTTCCATAAATACTAACCTCAATCCAAAGCAGAGCTACGGGTTTCAAGATTCATTCCAGAAAATCCCCCAAACCGAGTTCTTGTCACTACTGTTCTATTTGCCAGACATTGTGGTCTGTCCTTAAACAAAGCACAAAACTGACGCATGTTCCGTACAGCACATGTTGTCACAACTGGTTCATTCTCTGACATTTTGTGTTTGCATGGCCGAAAGTTAGAAAAGTTCTGCACAACATCTAAGGTTATACGTCTAGTACCTGCAGCTAATGTGTGCATCATAAACCTAGGTCAACAGAAATGGGGCAATTCCAAAACACAAGCCAAACAATGGAAAAAATTTAACTTGGGATTATCTGACATTTGAGTCAAAACAGCTAGACTACTAGGAGTGATTTATGGAAGATTCAAGGAAAAAAAAATATGACAAAAGTCAAAATAGACCAACAAAAAAAACAAAAAAATAACGCATTCGAGGACATCCAAACAATTACACATAGGACAGCTGACAAAGCCAGATCATTTAAACAAACAGAAAAATCGTAACCAAAAAGCAGGTAGGAAACATTCCGCAAAAGATGGCGCCTGCGTGAGTAGCAACATAGGATGAGATGTCAGCAAAGACAGAAGATAATGTGAATGAATAAGCTGTCAGGACTGTCGGTCACTTGTAGCTGGGCAAACCTTTGGACTGTAATGGTTTTTTCCACTGGTGATTGTAACTCTCTTTCGTTGAGTACCGAACGTGACTGTGTTCACACGGTTCAAGTTTGTATCTGCCGCAGGCGCACACGTATTGTCCGGAAAAAATGTCTACAAGATGTGGGGATCTGCTATCACTTTTCGCGAAAGTACCAATACTTTCTGTCTCATGTTCTAAACCCACAAAACCATGACAAGCGCCCATTAGTGACGGCCAAATGGAGGGAAAGAGGACAGTGTTTTATAATGTGTCAGAGTGGGATATGTGGTCTGGCCGTCCTTATGCGGGGAAATGATTTAGGTAGAGGGACACAGGAGTTGAACATATGTTTTGGGGGTGAATAATACCACATTTATCATGCTTTCAAGTACCCCTGCTCTCGTGTTGGAGGATCACAATCTTCTGTCACGTCAAACAGTCTGTCCTGAGGTTCACAGCTGGATGTGACATAATACGCCAGTGAGGAGGACCGACCGGCGGGTCAGTATTCGGTCACGTCCAGTTCTCCCTAAAGTTATGTAACGGTTCTCAAGTGGAGGTCCGGGAAAATCTTGCGCGTTCTTGGACCAACAAACATACCACAAGTTAAGGTATACAGATATCTAGTGTAGAGAGATATCTTGAAAGCCATGTAACATAAGAGGGTCATCATAATAAACAAAATCAACAAAAAAGCCGGATCACCCAGGGGAAAGGTTTAAGCCGAGCAACTGGTTCAAGAAACTAAGGGCACCAGAGAGATCTTCTTCTATGTGGTTTTGATAAGGGTTCAAAAGCAACTGCTGTGAATCCTCTCAGTGAATGATAAGCGAGTTGGCCTCGCTGCTCTACGAATAGGCGACGGTGGTGACAGGTCTTCTGGTGCAACTCTGGGAAACCAAAAAGGAAACGCGTCGACAAAGTTGGTTGGATGGAGCTCATCCTCTTCCACCCCCCACCCCTCTCTGTACCGCTACATCGCATGCTCTGCCGGCTCCGTCAGTCGTTTTACCCCTCTCTCTCTCCCCTCATCCATTTTCCTTTCTTCTAAAAAAAAAAGGGGCTCATGCCGTTAGTGAGATCCAGTCATACGCTTTTTGGATAAAAGGAAATCCATGCTTTGTTTTGTTTTTCTGTCCAGCACCCCAACCCTTCTGGTGTAACTGGAGATACTCCTGGACGTTCAAGAACAGTCTCAGCTCTGAGGTGGTAGAGTAACAAAAGGTCAGATTGAAATTGCTCAAGAACA
>JADBJO010031281.1:10000-16936 GCA_016801955.1 Conus betulinus | reverse complement strand
TACCCTTTGTATATAAGTACAGTTGTCAAATGTATTAAGTACTGGTTGAAGATCTTGAAGCTACCCCAGTCCCTTTGAGCAGGTAAGCCTATATGATGCTTCTAGAAATGGAAAAAAGGTGGAGAAAAACTGGGCTCATAGAATAAAAAAAGAAAGTCCTTTCAGAACAGGGTTTTGGAATAGTGTGGATGACCCAGGATGTAAGAAATGAGCCACAATCCATTGCGGAATTTAAAGACTTATTTGTTCTTTTAAACAGAACTGGCTCTCTCAGATATGAAAAGTAAAGAAAAATATCGCTGGTTTTTCTTATTAAAAAATGTGTTTAATTCCGAAAAGTTTCTCAATGTCGTAACAGATAAATGGCACAGAATAGATTACACAAGTTTCAGATTGAGAACTTAAGGTTTTAATGCGAACAAAAGGTGGTTTGATGTGTGAAACATCCACAGAATCACCTTGTCCTGCATGTAGAGTTATTATTGACGACGAAGAACACTTTTTGTTCAACTGTACTGCTTTCAACGAAGTGCAGACAAATCGTTCATTTTTCCAGTTAGATCAAGCGAAAAGACAAGATGCCGCTGTCGTATTATCATCAGATGATGAACTTGTAAGCTTGCCTTAAATCAATGTCAGCGAACCGCCCAGAGAAACGTGGACAAACGAGTCACAAGACAAAACACAACGCGTTTCGACCTCATAGGTCTTCTTCAGGTGAAACAAAAATGAAACAAATAACGAAAATGCACTTAGCTTTGATCGCTTCAGATTGCTTCTGTGTTCAGCGCAAGGAAGAAGGCGTTGTAAGCTTGATTAAATCAGTTGCGAAATTCATCAAGGAAGATGGAGGATAGTAAAATTTAAGATAATGCATCATATGAGATATATGAATGAATAGTATCATTCATCGCATGTGAAAGAGATCAGTAAGATACAATGTCATCATTTGATTGAGTGGATGGGTCTGGTCCGTCTTACGATTAAAAAAAAAAACCTTTCTGTATTATTCCTGTGTGTGAGGACATGAGGAAATGTTACGATTTATTTGTGTTTGTTAACCTATGATTTGATACTCACTGCGAATGAATGTGTACCACTTGTTTTGCAAGGAAAAGAAGAGGGAAATATTATTGCTGTGTTACCCCCTCCCCTCTTGTCAAAGACCTCTTTGGTAATGGCAATATAAAATATCAACGTCTCTCTCTCTGTCTCTCTCTCTCTCTCTCTCTCTCTCTCTCTCTCTCTCTCTCTCTCAGACCGCTCATTCCCTTCATCATTCATTGATCATCAAAGCGAAAGTTGAAGAAACACGGGTTGAGACAGCCAATCACTATTCGTGGAGAATTCTAGAATGTTCTAGAATGTTCGGGAATCATCATGACCTAGCACAACCGTTCAGAATCCATGGAAACATCTGGAAGGTTCGAGAACCCATGCGTGTGTTATGTGACGTTAAAAATACGCTAGGAACTTTCAGAGATATTTTCTGAAAGCATTCTACAATTTCCACCTTATTCTGGTACGTTAAAGGAGACCTCCGGAATCGTTACGCAATCCGTGCATGCGTCATTTAGTAAATAAGCGTCACGTTAAAAACCTTTACACGCACTAAAACTAAACCCAGCTGAAGACATGTAGGCCGATATCTGATTCGACCGATGATAATAATAGATTGCGAAGTCGGATCGTTTGGAATAAATGGTTCTGTGGTATGCTCCATTCTTGGAAGTTTTCGGATTCTTCTCTCTCTCTCTCTCTCTCTCTCTCTCTCTCAGTTCGCTCCAGAGTTTTAGGGCATGTTCGTGCATCTTTTGTCTGTCTTAAAAAAGAGCATGAATAACTCTTCGTATTGTTCACACTAATTTTCTTCCGTAATGAAAATTACGTCTTATCCATGTCTGAAACCGTAAAACAAAGGGGCGCAAAAAAAAAAAAAAAAAGGAAAGACTAATTGGTACGTGGGAGTTTTTCACATTGTTTCCAACACAAAGATAACCCAAGGTACCTCGGCCCTTCCCAACCATTTTCATCTGTCTGATTTGTATATAAACTGTGAATGTTTAGAGAGGAAGAAACAGAGGTTTCATATGTCTTACATTGTCCATTTTAGCTATGTTTTCCGCTGCGTACTTCTTCACGGCAACAAATTTTTGTGTTTTTTGTTTGCTCTTACTCCAAAGTGCCTTGTCTCAATTTTTCAGGCAAAGTATACACAAAAGTGGTTGAAGAAAAGCCTCGTTTGGTTCTCTTTTTTTGCAAGACGACGAAACCAAGTCGCCATGTTTATAGTTCTAATAATAGCCTTTTGCTTGCTTGCGCTGTCTGTATAACAGCGTTCATCGACTGTGCGTGCGAGAAACCTCGAATGGTGCTACTAAGGATAGAAATGGGAAATTCCCATTTTGAGTAATCGACCGTTCCGTGTTCGTCTCTCTCTCTCTCTCTCTCTCTCTCTCTCTCTCTCATGAAAAACATTTTCTACATCCAGTGGGATTTAAGGTTCTATGGCTTGTAGAACAAGTATAACTGTTTTGCTGTCCGTTCAGTATGCTTTGACTGAGGTTGTCCTAATTATAGACTGAGGTGTGTCCTAGTTATAAACGAAGGTTGTTCCTAATTATAGGCTGTCGGTTTCTCATCGGCAAAGCGTTCAAGATGCAAGTGAAATAGGTTTTTTTTTTTTTTTTTTTTTTTTTTTTTGAGGAGGGGTTAGAGGGTGGGTGGGTGGTGGGGGGGTGATAGTAATGTGAATCGTGAGTGTGCATGGTCACAAGGCTTGATCTGGAAATCAGATCGGTATTTTGTTTTTCAGACCGCAGCTCTTCGCAGTGCCACAAAACGACAGCAGTCCAACTCTCTGTTTTCCAGGTCGCAGGCCCGTATCACGATCCTTTTAGAAAATCAAACAGACTGCAATTTAACCGAAAAAAAAAAGTCAATGTACGAATAAACGGACAAAACAATGTGTAAATCAACACAGAATTTATATACAACACAGAATCCTTCTACTCTCTATCACCAACTTTTTTTTCCAAAACCTAGCAAGAAGTGTGTGTGTGTGTGTGTGTGTGTGTGTGTGTGTGTGCGCGCGCGCGCGCCTACGTCCAGCCCGACGGCCAGAGCAAAGAGTAAGCTTTTTGTGTTTACGTTTTGTGTGCGCATGGTGGGTTGTGTGTTGTTATGTTAGTACTCTCTGTCTCTCTGTCTCTCTCTATCTCTGTCTTCTGTCTCAGTCTCTCTATCTCTCACTCAGTCTCTCTCTCCTCTCTCTCTCTCTCTCTCTCTCTCTCTCTCTCTCTCTCTCTCTCTCTCTCTCTCTGTGTTTCTGTGTCTCTGTCTGTCTGTCTGTCTGTCTGTCTCTCTCTCTCTCTCTCTCTCTCTCTCTCTCTCTCTCTCTGCACACGTGCGCCTAATTGCGTGCGACCTGCGCATGTGTATACTTACGTGCGTGTACGGATGTGCGAGTATGTATATGACCTATGACACATTCAGATCAGAGATACTTATCATTATAATCAGGTGAAGACTGTACTGGATTTGACTCTTTTTGTGTGTGTGTGTGGGTGGGGGGGGGGGATGGGGGGGGGGGGTATTGTGTGTGTGTGTGTGTGTGTGTGTGTGCATGTTTGCTTTTTGGGGCACACAGTGTGTGTGTGTGTGTGTGTGTGTGTGTGCATGCACGCACGTGCGTGCGCACGCGCGCATGTGCATGTGAGTACGTATAATGCTGTATTCATTACTGCCCAGCGTTTCCACCAGGGCTGGTGTAGGTGGCGAACGGTCAGCTTCCTTCTTGTTTGTCGAGTGTAACAGGTTTCGTGAATTTGTTTGCTTTTTGTTTGTTTGTTTTTATTGTGTAAGATCAGGTAAATGACCTTGCTAAATGTAAACTGTTTGCATATGGAAGGGAATGCCATTCCTGTTGAAAGCAACAAGTGGAAAGAAAAAGAAAAGGAAAAAAAAAAAAAAAAAAAACCGCAAACAATTAAAAAGAAAAAAAGGGGGGTGGGGGGGGGGTGGGGTGGGGGGGGAGGGGAGAGACGGGGGGTGGGGGGTGGTGGGGTGGGGAGAGAGAGAAAACAGAAACGACCAGCAAGCTGTCATACACGGCGCACTCGCACAGCCAACCACAACATGGTTGTAGTTACTCGTTGTATTGTATGTCAGAACAGAATACAAAGCTGCGTACTGTGCCATACAGTTGTAGTGACGTACATTCAAACTTTTGATAATGCCCACACCCAGCAAAAGTCGTAAGGGAACGAGAGATGACCATCACAGTGTGGTGGGGGAAAAAAAAAAAAGGGGGAGGGGGGTGGGGGGGGGGGGAGGTGAAGGGAGCAGGGAGGGGTTGGGTTCTTCTGTCTAATACTGCATTAACGCTACCAGAATGACGAGTTGGTTCTTTTTTTTTTTTCCTCTTTGTTTTTGGTGTTAAAACTTACATCTGACAAGGCAGTGCGGCGCTCTGCCTTTGAGCGCACAGTGTGTGTGTGTGTGTGTGTGTGTGTGTGTGTGTGTGTGTGTGCCCGCGCGCGCGCGTACACACACACACACACACACACACACACACACACACACACACGCACGCACGCACGCTCAGACAACGGTAACCTACATCCCCCGTTTTACATTCTATTTGTTGTTTTTAGGACGCCATCAAATCGATGCATTGTGACGAGAGAGAGAGAGAGAGAGAGAGAGAGAGAGAGAGAGAGAGAGGAGAGAGAGGAGAGAGAGAGAAATGGGGGGGGGGGGGGGTGGAGTATGTCGGAGACAAGTTCTTGACTCTAATCATTTCCTTTTCGGATCTGGTACTTTACCCTGCTAATTCAGCATTAAAGCTTATTCATCAAGGGCTGAGCGAGAACAAAATTGCAACAGAAACAAGATGAGGGAGGCTGTTTATGCAGACAGTTAAAAAGAGAAAGAAAAAAAAATTAAAAGGAGTCAGTCGAGTTTCGTACATGGGCGTAAACATTGTTTCCAACGATAACCCGAAGTACCACGGACCTCCCCCGTTAATAGAAGTGTTATTGTGTTGATATATTGCAACATTTGTCACAAACAGCATGAACAGGTTTCATAGTTTTACATACTATATTGTTTGGTTGATTTTTGTACATAGCTGCTGATCGCTGTGAAGTCATGTTTAGGTGTTAGTTTATTGTCAGTGACATATTGTATGAATTTGGTCAAACGAACATTGTAAAACAGCAAATAAAAACAAATAGATTTTAGAATATTGCTGGCGCCTCAACCGTTGACAGGCGCCATTTAAACTGCTCCTAATAATAGCCCTTCTAGGTCGTTTATTTATAACTATACATTTTAAAGGACGCAGTGCCAAATACCGTGCGTGTACTACTTGGTGTGAACACAACGCGAGACTTGCAGTGAAAGCAATCGGGGATTCCCGGTTTGTGACTTAAAATCATCGTTTTGATTCGTAGATGAAAAGGAGTGTTCGTAACGGTTATGTCGTAAGTCTGGTCTTTGAAGGTGGAATTTGGGCAAACGATCAGATCGTAACTTAACGTGGATGATTGTTCAATAACCATCATTCATGGCGTAGAGAGTGGTAATTTTCAGTAATGTTATGTAAAAGGATATTTTTTAGAGCGCTTTACCTCGCGAGAGCCAAAAAGCGTCAAAGCACACACACACACACACACACACACACACACACACACACGAAAAACGAAACACACACACGCAGACAGACACACGAGCGCGTCAAAACAAGCAGACACGCGCACAGAGATAAGTGGATATCCTTAATCAGTCCGGGACAAAAGATGTGTGTCTTTAAGGAGGTTTTAAAAGTCTTTAAAGAATTCGTGTTGCGCAGAGAAGAAGGCAGACCATTCCACAGAGCAGGTGCCTGGTAAGAGATCGTTGGTCTGAAGTTTTCAGGCGAGCAGAGGGAAGCCGAAGCAGACGGGAATCGGTGGATGAGCGTAAGTTGCGAGACAGAACATACAGATGAAGGAGGTCAGAGAGCTAGGAGGGAGCCAGATTATTCAGTGATTTGAAAACCAGGAGGAGAACTTTAAAGTCAATGTGAGACTGAATAGGGAGCCAGTGTAAGGATGACAGAATTGATGTATGTGATCAGATCTAGAGGAGAGGAGGACGATCACACAGGCGGGCATTGTTCTGAACTTTCTGAAGTTTAGAGATGAGCCGAGGGACAACCGGCAAGGAGGGAGTTACAATAGTCAAGCCGAGACAGAACAAAAGCACAGATTGGAATCTTCAGGACATTTTCAGTGAGAAAGCGGCGAACTGAGCTGATTCTACGAAGTTCAAGGTAGCAGGACTTTCACACATTAGAGAGATGTTGTTTGAAAGGAAGAGTTCGGTCGAGTGTAACGCCGAGGTTACGAACAGACACTGATGTATGTGTGTGTGTGTGTGTGTGTGAATGAAAGGAGAAGGGTGGAGATGGGGTGGTGAGAGAAAGCGGGGGCGCGGGGAGAGACGGCGGAGAACGCGCAAACGCACACTAATACGCGCGCGCGCGCGCGCGCACGCACGCACGCACGCACACACACACACACAACACACACACACACTCGCACGATGAAATTGAAGTTGAAGTTCATAGACATGAGGAAATTCATCAGACCTTTTCCGCCTAGTCCCCCTTTTCTTCCACGCCCCCATGCACTATCGCATGCCTCAGCCTAACCTCTTTTCTCCCTCTTTCTCTCTCAGAATTCACACACACACACACACACACACACACACACACACACACACACACACACACACACACAGAGCCTCAAGGGCATAAAGAAAGCTACTTTTGAGGTGGTTTTGTTGATTTTGGTTTGTCTATTGCTGGGTTTTCTGGACAAGCTACAGCGATAAGGTGATGTTGTTGATATGGTTTATTTGCTGACCCTGAAAGGAAATAATAAACAAACC